>PVKS010004903.1:0-89294 GCA_004027875.1 Aplodontia rufa | reverse complement strand
CTACTCTATAGTTAATACTGTACTACAGTTATCCCAACTTCCAGATGGGGAATCAGGCAGAGCATAAAAATAAAAACCTCCAGTATAAAAAGTATAAAAACACACAATGCTATGTGCAGGGACTCATAATAATTAAGTTGTGAAGCCAAGAATTCAACAAGATGTGAGTCCATAGGCTGTGTTCTTAGGCACTGCTGGGAGGGCAGGGCAGGTGAGAATGGGAGGGAAGAGGCTTAGCAGGTGGACAGTCCTGATCCTTGAGAACCTGAAGCCATTGACCTGCCCCATAGCAAGAGTCTGCACTCTATACTTCTTTTCTTTTCATATTTTTAAAATTGTTGTCATTGTTTGTGTTGCTGGGGAGCAAACCCAGGGCCTCACACATGCCAGGCAAGTGCTCTGTGAGCTAAACCCCCAGACCTCATATTTCCTATGTTTCCTTATGATCTTAGATCTTCTTTTAGGAATTGGAGAGAAATCTATTGTGCCTTGCACCTGCCGTTCCATATTTCTCCTGTCCATCCGTTCCTGCTATTGTGGCCACAGCCAATAGGACCATAAATACAGAAGAAGGAACGCATTTTCCTGGCAGAGGAAAGAGCCTTTGAGAGATCCCTGAGGCAGCGATTCCCAGGAACCGAGAAAACCTTGGTATAAGAGGAAAGAGAGAGAGAGAGAGAGAGAGAGAGAGAGACAGCTGGACAGAGAAGGAAGAAGGGGCTGAGCAGGGCTAGACGGAAACATGTTGTGTACCCTTGTAGTCCAATAGTTTGGTACCCTTTAGAACTTTGTTCTCTAAATATTTATTCAACATTTGCTGAAATGAGAGGCTGAGCACAGCCCGGGAAAAGGGCAGAAGACGGTCTGTGCTCATTTGTTCTACTGTCCTAATTTAGCTCTGACCTCAAACCGGTCTACGGTGAGTGGGATCTACCTGTTATCCCTCCCTCCCTGCCTCTGCCTCATCTAGCCAGCAGCTCGTGTTGTTCCAGAACACCCCTGGAACACCCCTTCTCCACTTTCAAATGCCTGGAGCTTTCCAACATCACGTGGTAATCTCTGAGAGGGGACACTTCTATGGCAATAATTTGGTGACATTTTGGTATTTCTTATGGAAGGTCCTCCAAGGAGCACTGGAGGGGGTCAGGTTCATGATCACATAGGGCATTGACCTAAGGTATTTGGGAGCCATTAGAGGTTTAAATGGAAACAATGTGGTTTTTGTTCTGAAGAAACTGCTCTGGAGCAGTGAATGGAGACCTGTCCAGGCCACGGTTGGTGAGCCTGGAGTACTGAGGTTGAGAAGTAGAGGTGGTATTGGAGTTCCCAATCTATCTGCCCAAGTACCTAGTTGTTTTCCCTTTTAATGGTAATCATTGTTGTCACTGTGGTCACCCTCATCATCATAATTTGTAGTGCCTGGAAAAAAACTAAAATGCAGGGTCCCATAAGAATTTTAAGATGAACTGGGCATGGTGGCTCACATCTGTAATCCCAGTGGCTCAGGAGCCTGAGACTGGAAAAATCACAGGTTCAAAGCCAGCCCCAGCAACTTAGCAAGGCTTAAGAAATTTAGGAAGACTCTGTCTCAAAATAAAAAATTAAAAAGGGCTGGGGTTCAGTGGTTAAGTGACCCTGAGTTTAACTCCTGGTTAAAAAAATAATAATTTCAAGACAAAACTGGCAAGTAGGAGTCTTTCTGAATCCAGGGTCCTGTGCAACCACACAGCTCACATGCCCATGAAGCTAGTCCTGTATCTCTTGTCTGCCCTAGGATTTTCTATGCCGGCTTAGCTGTTCCTGTTTCATTTTGTCCATTTTACTCTCATCAGCTTCGGTCTGCTTTCTTCCGCTCTATGGACTCTGCTTACTGTCATCGTTCTGTGTATCATATGGCTTCTGTGCTTGCTGCTGACTGATGATTGTCAGAATATCTCACTTTCCCATCCCACATAAGAAAGGGGCTGAAAAATTGAAAAATTAGGAAAAGTGTCAGCAATAATCAATCTCATAGTCACAGACTGACCTTCACTTAGCAGTCAGGGGCACATGGACAGATAGGGGTCCTAGGTAGAGCAGGCAAAAATGTATGATAGACTCCTCCCCAATAAAATAGGTAGGTTGAGTCCTGCACAGGTTCTAGAACTATAAAGAATTATAAGAAATATAAAGAATTAGTTTGTTTTCTGCTACTATTATGTAATATTTGAGACTGAGTAATTTATAAGGAAAAAAAGATTTTATGCTGGGGTAGAGCATTTGCCTAGCATGCACAAATGAGGTCCTGGGTTCAATTCCCAGCACCACAAATGCACATACAAATTATTTGGTGTCCAGTTTTGGAGGTTGGGGATACTAAGAGTGTGATGCCAGCCTTGGATAAGGTAAGCAAGTGCTCAAGACAGATAAAGAGTGAAGGGCCAAACTTCTGTTTTCATTTGTCAAAAGGACAGAGCACTCATGATCTAATCACCTCTTAAGGGTCCCACCTCCATACCATCACAATGGAAATTAAATTACAATGAATTACAGAAGGTAGCTCAAGCTATAGTTCAAGCTATAGCAGAGAGAAAGGACACATGCTCTGAAGCACCTGTCAGGATGTGGCATCACCCTGTGGAAACATTTCACCACCCCATGCCACCTCCTTCCCTCCTGACAGCGGCTGGGACATGGACTTATCCATGTTACATTTCTGACCCCACCATTTGCTGTACTGTGTCTTGGGCATGCCCTTCCAATTCTCTGCACTTCAATTTTCTCATTTATAAAATTAGGACAAATACTGTACAGTCCCAATTTCACAGCATTTTTTAAGATAAAATGAAATCATCTATGCATGGCTCAGCAAATGATTTGACAATATTTTCTACCACAAATTTTTTCCCTATTACTTCTAAATTTTTCTGCTCCTCTTGAACATGTATATCTGAACTCTCTCCATCCAGAAGGTCCATGCCTCTGTTCCTGCTCCTATAATTTTGCTTAAGATATTTCCACTACTTAGTGTGTCCTTCCTTCTCTTAGAGCACACTTTATCTTTATTGCCCAATTTAAGTCCCAAGACCTTTATGAAACCTTCCTTGATTATTTCAGTCTGCATGCAGAGACTCAGAGCAGTAATGAGGGTTGAAAGCACTCAGGCCTCAGAGTGTAGCACCTTCAAGCTCAGGAAATCGAGGCTGACGGAGCCTAACAGCTCTCTCTTTCCTAATCCTCTATGTACCACTCATCTGCAGCACCCATCATGACATTTAGTCATCCATTGCCTCGGTTCCTCTAGCTCTTAAAAAAAGTGCTTCTTGGCTTTCAGATCTCAGTTCAAATAATTCCCTCATCTCCCCAGAACAGGCCAAATGTACCAGTTGTCCTTTCTCATAGCTACCTGCACTTCCTCCTGGCAGGCTTCATCAAAAAGCGATTGGGACTTGCCGTCTCCCTCACTCGCTGGAATGAAAGCTGCAATTGTTTAAAAATGAAATGTTTAGCTAAGCGTGGTGGTACATGCGCATTTCCTAGCTACACAGGAGGACCAAGACCAGCCTTGGCATCTTAGTGGAACCCTGTCTTAAAATAAAATAAAAAGGGGCTGAGGATGTTGCCCAGTGAAAGTACTTGATTAGTGTGCACAAGGCTCTGGATTAATCTGCATTACCCACCCCACTGCAAAAAAAAATCAAATATTAGCTGGGTGCTTAGGGTGCCTACTCTGTGTACAGTAGTGTGCTGACCACTGGGGATTCAAGGGTGGGCTAGGTGGACTTGGTCCCTTCCTTCATGGATTTTTATGTAAGGCTATGGAATTGAGAATTGAGAATGAACTCCTAGAACTTTTAGGAACTCTCACAGACTGGATGTAGCTTTAAAAAAATGAATAGAACTGGTGATCCCCACCCCCCACCTCCACCACTATATTGAATCAAAGTAATGAAGGGTTTCTACAGTAAAACATAAGTTGATAGAAATATCTCAAGTGTTCCAGAGAGTGTAACAAAGAAAAATGTTTTTGAAAATGAAATACCACCTTCTTTAGGCAAGGCGCCTCTTTCACAGCCAAGAGTCAACATTTGCTTTAGTCTTAGTTGTCTAAACTGCTCTAATGCTTTGTTTCACAAGGCAGAGCCTGCTTCTTTGTTAGGAAGGTGCCCTTACCCCTCAGCACCTGAGTAGTTATCTTCCTTTGTTAACTAATCCCAGTGTAAACAAAGCCCTGGTTTCAAAGGTCAAGAGTTTCTTTTATTTAAAGAAGCCAAAATATCATGAAATGGCACTAAACTGTAAGTATTTGATCCATTTAGGGTGAGACTAGTAATTTTCTAGGCTTCTGACTGTCCACTTATGGGAACTTCCACCTCTGTTAGTCTGTTTGAAAATACTCTCTTTAGAGAGCAGAATGTTCACAGGATCTTTTCAATGGTCCTAGGTTCCCATCACCTAATGGGAGGGAATTTGTTTAGTTAACTCCATGGGTAACTTGATATCAACAGGTCCCAAGGTGAATTATGATTTGTGTACTCTCTTTTTATTCTTAATATCTCTTAATGACACTTCTGAATTAGAAATTTGAGATGTACTCTTGACTCCTTATTCAAATACAAAAACCCTGCTGTTTTAAATCTAAGTGTCTCTTGAAGTGGCCTCCCAGTTCCCTTCTTGTGTCTTACTTTCTCCTCCTGCCACCCCCCCCCCCGCCCTTTATCATCTTTGCAGGTATTTGAACTGTGGCTTCCTAATTTTCCTCAAGCCTTCATGCTTGTCTTTCTGAATCCCACAGCTCCACTGCACCACCACGATCCGTTTGCAATTCCTACCCTGTCACTTCCCTATTCAAACCCCTTCAGAGGTTTCCAGAGTTCACCCAGAAGTTTTTTCTCAAGGGGATGGGGCTCTTTTCAAACTTTGGGAGGGACATCCATTGTTCTGGATTGTTCATCGCACTGTAGCACATTAAGCATACCCACACGTTTCCAAATATGTCCAGGTACTGACACTACTGATATTACCTCTAGGAGAAAAGGCTGTCCTTTTTATGGCCTAGAAAGCCCTCCAACACCTAGCCCCTACCTAGACTTCTAGCCTTGTGCACCCCTATCTCACACTTGATTTTCTATCACAGTGAACTATTCTGCTGTTCTGCAGGCCTGATGGCTCCTCCAAGTTCCTCACCCAGATGATTCCTTCCTGTTCAAGACTCAATTCAGTGTGCTAGCATGCCTATCTCTCCACAGCCTCTCCAGCATCTATTATTATTTATTTTCTTCATTTTTTGCAATTCTGACTGGTGTGAGGCGAAATCTTAATGTAGTTTTCATTTGCATTTCTCTGATTAATAGTGATTTAGAGCACTTTCTCATGTATTCATTGGCTTGATCAATGTCATCTGTTAAGAAGTTTCTATTTAGCTCTTTGGAGCATTTATTGATTGGGTTGTTTGTGTTTTTGTAGCTAAGATTTTTGAGGATTTTGTAGATTCTGGATACGAGACCCCTGTCAGAGGAATCACAGCCCATGATTCTCTCCAATTCGGTAGGAAACCTCATGACTATTTTGATTATTTCCTTGGCAGTGCAAAAGCTTTTTAGCTTTATAGCATCCCAATCACTGACTTTTGACTTTACTTCCTTCACTTTAGGAGACAAGTTGAGAAAGTCTATGCCTACTCCCAAATGCTGAAGGGTTGGACCTAATTTGTCTTCCATCAGTTGCAAAGTAGCTTGTTTAATTCTTAGCTCCTTGATCCATTTTGATTTGATTTTAGTGCAAGGTGAAAGATTAAGGGTCTAATTTCATCTTTCTGCAAGTGGCTATCCAGTTTATCCAGCACCATTTGTTGAAGAGGCTGTCTCTCCTCCATGTAATATTTTGTCCCCCTTTGTCAAAAATCAGATGCTTAAAGATTTTTGGGTTTGTTTCAGGTCTTCTATTCTATTCCATTGGTCTTCTTTCCTATCTTGATACTAGTACCATGCTGTCTTTGTTACAACAGCTCTATAGTAAAGTTTTAGATCCTGGAGCTTCCTTGAAAAGCCTCCTTTCTCTCAACTCCCAGAGTGCCCTTGTTAAAGATTGTAGGCCATCCTAGAAACTGAAGCAGCATGATCACTCCCCTTACCCTCATTCTTGAGATGAGACTAGAAAGATTCCAGATTAACAGGCGTGAGTTTTTTGGAAGGGATAGAAAAGGAGGAAAAGGAACACTCTCAGGGAAGAGTGTGGGTCCTCTCCCAGAGAAGAGGGATGGTGCACCCATCCTGTCCTCCAGTTTTACTGGGAGTCCCATAGAAGTTTCCAGAGTCTCTCCCAAGTCCACCTTCTGACATTTAACTGACATCATGGACTTCCTCCAAGAAGAAATGGTATGGTGCTCAGAGTTCAAGTTTTTAAGGAAATTGAGTCCCCATTTTCGTCTCAATTTCCTGTCCCTTTAGTTTCTTACCTTTTTGTAATGATTAATCTGAACTGTCATCTTGATTGGATTAAGATTGGCCCAAGATCAAGGGTCTTCTGGGTGTGTCAGTGAGGGTGTTTCTAGGAACCATTGGCATGTGGGATAGCGAATTGAAGCAGAGACGCACCCCAAGTATAGACAGAACTGTTCAACAGGCTGGAGGCTTGGATGGAATAAAAGCTGGGAGAACATCAAAGCAACAACAGATGCAAGGCCAGTTCTTCCTGGACAGGTTCTTGATTGCTTCTGTGATCTTCTGAGGTTATATATATCTGTTGATTCTGCTTCTCTAAAGAACCCCAACTAATACACCTTTCAACAGTTCCCATTAAACTTTGTTTGTGAGGGTCTTGATGATTTGGCTATTACAGTGATTGGGGGTTGTGACATAGTTTCCATGATATGGGAGGGCACTAAGGACTTGGTTACATGAGAAAATGATGACATGGACCAGAAATCATAATTTTCTTAATTAAGACTGGGGGCGAGTTTGATATACAAGGCCCCCATCTTCCAGGTGTTTGTCTGTTACTTAAGACTCCCTGTGATTTGTTTTTCAGTTGCCCTTCATTGTCCTTCCCTTGCTCACCCATTCAGGACTGACTACCTATGTACATAATACTGTCCTCTTATCCCAGTTCCCACTCCAGCATTGAGAGGTCAAGTGCTTCTCTTGGTGTACCCAGCTCCCCAAGAATACTACCAGAACACTAATCACATCAACTTGCAGTGGCCTGTAGCATTTCTGGGACAGCCACCCCCACTAACCTGCTTCAAGGAGGCATTCATTGTCCATTGTAGTTTCCCAGGGCTGCCATAGAAAATTAGAATAACTGAAATGTATTCTGTAAAAATAAGAAAAAACCAGAAGCCACGGGTGTAAATTCAGGTGCGGACATTTATTGCGATTTGCTGCTCCTGGGCCACATTCACCTGTGCTGCCATAATGAGGGTGGGCATGGGAAGTGACAGCAGGCAGGGGAAATGGTTTGCAGGAAAAATGGCACTAGACCTCGGCTGGGCAGCTGCTTTGATAGTTTAGGGAAATGAGAGAAGTTGATGAGGTTGACCTTTCAGAGATTGGCTGGTGGATCCATCAATCATCAGGTACTGGTCTGCCAGCGTCTTGACTGGTTGTTCTTTTCCCGGCAAGCTGCCCGACACCCTGCCCCTTAGCCACCCAACATGGCCTGGTGCCTTGGCCACACCCCTAGCCAGCTACCATGGTCAGCTGAAGCCCTGTCCCCATTCAACCTAACATTTTCTCCCACAGTTCTGGAGGCCAGAAGTTCAAACCATGGTTTCAGCAGGATCGTCTCCCTCTAAAACCTCTAAGGGAGAATCCTTTCTTGCCTCTTCTAGCTTCTGCTGGCTCCAGGTCTCCCTCCCCCTCAGCCTGAGTCTGCACAATTCTAGCCTCATCTTCTCTGTGTCTCCTCTTCTGTCCCTTTTAAGACCACTTGTCATTGGACTTGGGGCCCACCCAGGTAGTCCAGAATGATCTCATCTCAAGAACCTTAATTACATCTGCAAAGACTCTTTATTAAAAAAAGAAGTCCCAACACATGTTCAGGAGGTTAGGAGGAAGATTTCTCTTTAGAGGTCCACTCACCAAATGACTGCACTCTCCACTTCAGGGACCCTTGAGGGATCAGTTCTTGAGGGATCACACGTTAGGCCATGTGACAGAACGGCTGAATATTCAGATGAGTCAGATAGAAATTGTCACCTGGTCACTAGGCAATGGGCAGAAATACCCTTGGCCAAATTCATTCTCTTTAATTTTCATTTCCTTGTGGTAGCATGATTCACTCTCTCTCTCTGGAGTTTCTTTTCTTTTATTTCTTTCTGTCAGTATGGGGAATAAAACCCTGGGGTGCTCTATCACTGAGCTACATCATCAAACTTTTTAATTTTGAGACCATCTTGCTAAGTTGCTGAGGCTGGCCTCAAACTTGCTTTCCTCCTGCCTGAGCCTCCTGAGTAGTGGGGATTATAGGCGGGTCATACCAAAACTATACCCACCTCTGAATTTCTTTCAATGTTGAGTTTTTGAGAGGCTTTTAAATCTCTCACTGAGTGAAATGCTGAGGTTACTCTGGAATAAGCCTAAATGGATTCCTTTGTCCTCCTGGGGCCAACCTTCCTGATATAGAAGACAGGATTACTTGTCATGATGAAAGATAAAGGGAAGTGGTGGCTTCAGAAAGGGAGCAAGGTTAGCCTCCTCAGGCTCAATTTCCTGAGCTGTAAAGGGAGAAAGGGAGGCTGCACTCTGAAGTCAAAGACTTTTCAACACTAGTTACTTCTCTGTAAATTCTGGATGGAGGTCAAATAAATCAAGGAAGGTTTCATGGAGGTCTTGGGTCTTAACTGGACTGTTAAAGTAGATAGAGCTTCAGCAGGGGGAAGGGGAGAACAGTCCATCCAGTCTGCAGGAGCAGCGGGAGCATCTTGCAGAAGAGGGATTTGTTGCCCTCCAGGGAAGGAGGAACTGGCTTGGGAAGCAAAGACTAGGGCCTGGAATACAGAGCAGTAGGAGATAATATGGATAGGATAGCAGGTGTTCAGGGCTCTGGAGGCCAGTCTGTAATTCACATGGAGGCAGAGCTGTTGATGGAGCCTCCAAAGGAGGGAGAAGTAGGAGTTGAGGTTATAAAAGAGGCATTTGTTTTTCAAGAAGAGTATTCAAGACCTTAAGAAAAGGTGAGAGACAAGAAACAAGAAGCCAACACAAGACACGGCTGTATGTCCATACACTTGCCCAGGTGTGTGGAAAGATGGCACCTGGAATTCAGGCAGTAGTGATGTTAGAGACCTGTGTGAGTTTTTGATTCATTAACTGGAGAGAGGAAGAACAGGTGTGGTGGTGCACGTCTGTAATCCCAGCAGTTTAGGAGGCTGTGGCAGGAGAATCACAAGTTCTAGGCCAGCCTTAGCGACTTAACGAGGCCCTAAGGAACTTAGCAAGACCCTGTCTCAAAATAAAAAATAAAATGGGCTGGGGATGTGGCTCAGTGGTTAAGCACCTCTGGATTCAATTTCTGCTACCCCCCCAAAAGAGAGAGAGAGAGAGAGAGAGAGATGGAAAATCTCAAATATCTCCAAACTCCAAATTAAAGAGGATGGGAGGCACCCCAAGATATGCACCTGTGGGAGTTGAGATTAAAAAACCAAACCAAACAAACAAAGAAAAAAAAAAGAAAGGTGAGCTTGCTTTGGGACATGTTGCATTGTGGCAGTGTCAAGAAATTCAGATAGAAGCATCCAGCTGTTGGTTAGCGATGCCTCTTTGCTGATCTGTCACTGCGGCAGCATTGTCCTGTCACAGTCTGGTCTAATGGGCTGTCTCTCTATTGCTCCTGGGAAGACAGCCTCCTGCTAAAACTTAACAAAGGCGTCCTCTGTCTTATCTTGAATGTGACCTTTCCCTTAATTTATAATATCTACTCCTGAATCTTTTGTTGTGGTAGCATCCATTTTCTACTCTCTAGTGACTGAAAAAGAGGTAGGAGGGGAGGTCAGGACAGCGCCCATCTACTTCTTTGTTCACCAGATATTTATCAAGCACCTGTTTTGTGCTGGGCACTGAGCTAGGCCCTGGGCATCTAAGAATGAATCAAATAAACGTGGCTGCCTTCATGGCAGGGCATAGGAAGGGCAAACGTGGGTGATATGGAAGGAAGGGAAGTGCAGGATTCTTAAGAAGATGTGGCAGTGAATCCTGAAGAACTCAAATGTGTAATCTTCTATTCGTTGTAGCTCAGTTCTTACAGGGACCTCTGAAGTAATCAGAGTTGATACTGACCCATGTTAACTAAACTCTTAAGGCATTAATAGATACAAACCTGCATAGCTGTTTGTTAATTTTCATGAGAAATTAGAGTAACCGTCATGTAGACCAGAGATTGACAGCCTTGAGGTGCTGACTCATGCTAACTAAGCTCCCAAGACATGAATATATGCAAGCCAGCATGCGGGTGTGTTAATTTTCTATGAGAAACAGAGCCAATCTGTCAAACAGACCAGAGATTGGCAGCCCATCCTCTCTGTGTAGGGGGCTCCCTGGGAGGCTTAATTATCCTAGGGTTTTGTGGTGAGCCTGGGATCAGAGGAAAGAGCAGACAGCTACATGACCTGCAGATTTATGGACCCGAGCTTCCGAGTCTGATGTGTCCATCTCTTCTGGGGGTAGGCTCAGTGAGTTTGCTGGGGAAAGGGGCAACATGGGGGCTCGGTCTGTAGTGACCTTTATGTGTCTCTCTGCTCCAGAGCTCATTAACCCTTCTGATTCTTATACTCTTCTGCTTAGGATTAACATATTTCGTCCATAGCTTTATAAAACCAACCATTTGTTTTGATTTTAGTGATTTTAACCCAGGAGGATGCCTATCGTTCAAGTTCATAGTGACACCTTTCTGCTGTCTTTAGGCCTACCCACACGTACAAGCTGATTCAGCATCAAGTGTATTCCCAGCATGGTCTGAATGTGTCCCCCAAAGTTTACCTATTGGCAACCTAATGTCAGTTGCAGTAGTCAGGAGGTGAGGCCTAATAGGTATTTCTATCACAAGGGCTCATGGATGGATTAATGCTCTTACAGTTCGAGTAAGTTAGTTGTCTCAGGAGTGGATTCCTGACAAAAGGAGGAGTTGAGGCCCTTTCCGCTCTCTTATGAGAATATACTTTTCCTTCCGCATTTTGCCATGAGATGGTGCACAATGAAGGCCCTCAATATATGTGGGCCCTTCTACCTTGGACTTGTAGCCTCCAGAACTATAAGAAGTAAATCTCTATTCTTTATAAAGTGTCCAGTCTCAGGTATTCTGTTATAGCAGTATTGAACAGACACTTACGTTGTCTGTAATAGCTGTATGGCTTTAGGGGAAGCTGAATGCAAATCAGCCAATAACCAGGTAAAAGCACCATGTAAGTCATCTTGCCAAGGTTCCAGCTTACATGGGTGGATCTTCTGCCCACCTCTGCTGGGACCTGTGCAGGCCTGACTAGACAGCACTTGCTGCTGGCACAGAAGCATGCCCAGCCTCTGGCCTTATCTCCGCTGGATCCTAATGTGTACCTAATGTGGTTGGCAGGCAAGGCCCCAAGTCTCAGTCCGTCTTGTGCTATGACAGAAGCCACACACTGGGTAATTGATAAGCAACGTAAGTTCATTTAGCTCGCAGTTCTGGAAGCTGGGAAGTCCAAGACGGAGGGACCACATCTGGGAAGGACTTCCTTGTTGTCTTGTATGTGATGAAAGCCATCACATGGGGACAGAGCGAATGCATGAAGGGGCACTTCATTAAGTGCTCAATTAAAACACTTTATTTAAAGGCATTAAACCCATCCATGAAGACAGACCTCTCATGCACTAATCACCTCTTAAAGACCCCACTTCCCAAGGCCATCACATTGGCAGTTCAATTTCTGTGTGTTCTGGAGGGGACATTCAAACCACAGCACTGCCCAAATAGACCCACATCTTCACCCTGGAACCTGTGCATACTGACCTCCCCAGGCAAAGTGACCTTGCAGATGTGACTGAGGGCCTTGGGATGGGAAGATGATCATGGACCATCTCGGCCTGATGTAATCACAAGGTCCACAAAAAGGAAAGAGGGAGGCAGATAAAAAGGGAGGATGTGAGGATGGAGCAGAGGTCAAACACTGAAAGTGAAGATGCTATTGGCTTTGAAGACGGAAGAAAGGATTTTGAGTCAAGGAATGTGATGGAAAGAAAAGAGAGTCTGTCTTGGAGCTTCCAGAAGAAACACAGTCCTGCTGACACCTTGATTTTAGATTCCAATATATAGAACCATATGCTAATAAAATTGTATTATTTACAACAACAAAGGAAACAAATACACTTGGGTTTCCCTGTCTCTAGAACCTACCTGCCTTCCTGTGTCCTGTCGCTCTGCTCCCATTGGAGAACCTGTTGATGGGAGATGAGTCACCTCTGTGTGCAAGACAGAGGGTCCTATTTCTCACAAAAAGTGCAGCATTGAAATCCCAGCTCTTTGCTGCGTGTGTATAAGTGGTGATTCCAAGCCCAGGGCCAAAAATACAGTTCCACTGTCACTGTGGTGTCTGACACAGGCCTCCTGGGGCACTGATGAAGAGCCAGGCTCCCTTTGAAGCTATTTGTTCAGATCAGCTCTACGGGGGCCTAAAGCAAGATGAGAACTAGGTCCAAGATTCTCATCATGATGCAGGTTTCGTATCAAAATGCACAATCAACCAACTGGAACAGGAAATAATTAATCAGGACATTACAGAGCAGTTAAGTATAATTAATTCATATAAAAGAATGTGAGTGTGCAGTTTTAGTTGCCAGAGTGATTTTATTTCCCTGCAAATTTAGTTCAAGATAAACAAACATCAGAATAATCTTCAGATTTTTCATGACTCATGGGTTATTTTCTCCTTTTTAGTTACCAAAAAAAATTATTAAATTCACATTCCAATGCCTCTAAGTTGATTGCATTCTAGAAAAGGAGTTCTGTTTCTGGTTAGGTGGGAAATTAACTCATCACAGAAATAATTTTCCACATATGTTAATGTCCACAGGCGCACTCACCTGTGTGTGTGTGTGTGTGTGTGTGTGTGTGTTAGGAGAAAACTAAGAACTCCGCACTGAATAAAACCTGGAAGGAAGTTTTGATTTGTGCCCAAACATCTTAAAATCTAAGCAGAACACATAAAAAATTTATGTTGTGAAACACCATCTGGGAAAGTGACTTGATCTCAAGGGTAAACTTATTGATATTGTATGGGTTTTCCTTTCTTTTTTTGTCTTTTTTTTTTCTCCCCTGGAGCTGGGAATTTGTTATAAAGAAAGAAGTAAAAAGTCTAAGGCAATACGAGTTGGCTGGAGGAGCAGCATTATTGGTCTTCAACCCTGTTCTGCTGTAGTCAGGACACTCAAAAAGCTCAAAAGACATGCCCTGTGAGCGGGGCTTTACATCGAGGTGGAAAAATTCATCACACAGGAATGTTGGAGCGAATATTTTCTCCCCCTTTGTGGCTCCAGAGAGCACAGTGTGCACTGTTGAGATGGAAAAATAGAATTGGGCTGGTGTGATGGATGATTATTGTTTAGCATTGCAGATCCATCAAGGCTACAACAGGGGAGGCAGGGCTTCCAGGCAGCTTTCAACAGACCAGTGGGCTTCTCTTCCCCTGATGGATTGCTGGAGGGTATTGATTTACTTCCCAGGTTAACCTGATCACAAATTACATGCAGAAGGCTGTCCGATAACCTAGGTCCTATAATAATATCCTATCATGTGACGAATATAGACGTGCTCTGATTTCTGATCCACATGATGTGATGATGCTCCGGTTTCTTTTGAATCTTAATTCTTGCAAGTGGAATCAGTCTGTGTCCCAAGAACTTCACTTTGATGTCTTCAATCTCTACCCTCACTGTAGGATGTGGTTTTCAAGATGAAAGTTATGATCCACCTATGGATTTTGAAATAAATTGGGTGAGTCACAACCAGCATTTTAATGTTTTTTTTTGTAACAAAGGAATAGAATAGAAAAGAAAGTACCAGAATATATCACACACAGAAGGATAATATGTGAAACTTGAATTACCAATAATGTGTATGTATTTGTATATGTATGACACCATACACACCCACCCATACACTTACGTGTGTGTGTGTGTACTTGATGAAGACTTATTAAATTGTAAACAGAAACATCTGAAAGCTTTTGCAGTATGTGCTGGGTCATTCCAATGCCCATCTCACTCACAGGACGATGTCGAAAATGGCTAGAGCTGAAAAGAAAGGGGCAGATGGAGATGCGCTAACAGTGGCTGCTCCAGTCTCTGCTGCCTCAGACCCAGTTAAGGTCTCTACGCTCATACACACGGCTCTTCTCCTGGATGCCTGACAACGCTTTCCTTTTTTGCTATGTTTGTGCCTGTGAGTTTCTGTTGCTAAATGGAACATAACATTGATTGGCTAACTAGAGGATGTGCAGAATCTGTAAGGACTAATGTGGAAGGAGGGTGTGTGTGGGCAGAGTGGAAAACCCATGGCTTGAGTACCACAGCTCCTTTGTTGTGCCAGAAGTAATGGAACTGCACCCATGATGGCTCCACACACAGTTCTTGAGTTAAGAGCTAGATACAAGCACATGCTGCATTTTTATGTGTCGATTTCAGAGCTCTAGCTATGCACCTACAACCTAAGTTGGTGCTTTTGTTACAGAAATTCCTGCAGTTCCCATCCCCCTACATTTTTTCCTCCTTTGGTTAACCAAAACCAAAGTATGTGTAATACTGTTTTGTTCAGTTAAGGCTGCCTGGGCACAGCTCCCAGCACCAGAACAGACTGCTGCGGCTCCTCCTATCACTTTGGCCAGCTCAAGAGAACTGCTCTTCCTTGTAATGTGAGCAGATAGCAGGGTCAATATCTCATGTTCATTATTTTTCATGCATATTTTCATGGGAGTTTTAGTAAATGGTCAGTCATATCTAAAATGCTGGTTATGACCTGAGAAGTCACCTTCAATAGCTAATAACACCCAGAGACAACCAGGCATTAAGTACCTTTTGAGAGAAGTACACAAAGTCCAAACTAAATCTGCATAAACCTCCAGTTCTTAGTACAGGAAGAGAAGGAGAAAAGGGCACATGTTAAACAATGTCATGGAGATGCCATCAACTGAAGTCAAAGTATAGGAAACTAAGAGGAAAAAAAGACCTGTATACTTTAATAGCAACAGCAACAATATGAACATAATAAACATTGTGAGTATGGGCCTTATTTAGATTCCAAGGCAAATGACCTTTCAAAAACCAGAGGGAGATGCAGATTATTTACAGGACAATCATTAAGTGGATATATGATATCATTAAGTAATTTATTAATAGGGCTTTAGGGAGCTGTGATTTTTAGGGAGGTGTAATAATGTTGCCATAGCTATTTCAAAAGGGGTATCCTTGACTTTTACAGAAACACACTGAAACATTTATGATGAAATGCTCTTACATCTGAGATTTGCTTCAAAAATGATCTGGGACAGGTCTGGAGAGGTGGCTCTGCAGTGCAGCACTTGCCCGGCATGCACAAGGACCTGGGTTGGAACCCCAGCACCATATACATAATTAAGTGTTGGATAGACAAAAAATAGATGAAAAATAAATAAAAATTGACACTCTCTCTCCCTCCCGCTAAAAAAAAAAAAAAAAAAAGATCTGTGGCAGAGAGGGAACTGGGAGGGGCAGAGGAAGCAAGACAGGCCATGAGTTGAAAATACTGAGGCTGGGTGAAGTAGCTACTCTAAACTTTAGGGTATGCTTGAAATTTTTCCTAATAAGAAAAATTCAGTGTCTGTTTTATTGAGGTATTTGTTTTTTAACAAACATCTTGAAATAACTTTGCACACCAGGTATTGGGTGGATAGAGACAAATTAGAGCATGGTTCAATCCTATCATGGTTCAATCCTATCATTGCTTCCTAGTTCCTCTTCTGAAGAGGTCATTGATTTTAAGATACACCAATATTTTAATTGCAGCTTTAGAAGTCTCCAGACTTGAAGGTCAATGCTCACTTGGAGTGAGAGAAGGGAAGAGAACAAACTACCACTTAAAATTATGCACTGATTTTAAGACAGGTCCTGATTTCAGTCTATTCATACTATGTCTCTTAGAATCAAGGAAGAAAGGTAATTTTGATTTTCTTTTGGATCTACAGAAATAATTGGCTGCAATTGGTTAGTTGTGTTTATCCTAACTGTGATTTTTCTATTCATGTATTTTTTTCAGTGTGTCAGACTCCAGCCATCAGGTTGAAATAGGTCAATCTGGGCATAGCTCCAGCAGGTGTGCCTCAGTCATCTGGAAGATGCTGATTCAAGAAGTAACTTGGTTATGCTCTTTAGGAATGCAGTTGTGAAAACCATGTTTGTAGCAGGTTTAAATGGTTTCCCAGAAGTCAAAGCTTCCCAAAAAATCTTTCTCCAGCACAGCCTTCTTGGTACAGCTATGGAGAACAGAGCTGGGGCTTTGAGCTGGAGGAACTGGGTTAAAACCTGCCTCTGTCTGTTACCAACTGTGTAACTTGGGTATGCTTCTTATTCTCTGAGCCTCATGTGCTTCACAGATAAAACATGTCTGAAAAAAAAACCTGCTGTTGAGTGAATAGCACCATACCTAAAGTACTTGGTGTAGCGTTAGGACTTAGAAGTTTAAGTTCTAATTGTACCTCTTACAATTTCCTGGAACCCAAAGCAAGGCTCCTTTGGCATCTACTCTGGGTGGAAGTTTGGTTTCAATCTTTTGGTACTTGGAGTTAACTGCTCATTTTTTTCCAAAGCAATCATTTGGCGCATTCACTGCCCAAAAATTCATGTGGGTGATGTCTTAGCTCAGGCTGCTGTAGCAGTAGCCCATAGATGGAGTGGTTCTGGAGACTGGGAAGTACAAGATGCAGGTGTGTGCAGATACCATGCCTGGTGATGCCCTCTTCCTGGTTTTCAGATAGCAGTCTTCTTGCTGTATCCTCATGTGGTGGAAAGACAGAGCTCATATCTCTCCCTCTTGTCATTAGGGCATTGATCCCACAATGAGGGCCCCATCATCCTGAACTAAATTAATTACCTTCCAAAGGCTGAAGGCCCTACATTCAAAATACCATCACATTGGGAATTAAAAGCAGACAGGTGGGAGGGGGGACACTATGATTCAGCAGGTAAATTGTCTGTTTGGTTCAGAGACTGAAACCTGAGACTGCTCAGAATTTTCTGCAGGCATGATTCATGGTGAACATACAAGCGTCTCTGTGGATCATGCGGCCTTAGCCAGGGAAGCAGGGGAGACTTTGTCTAGATACCCAGCACATAGTGGGTGCTTACCAAATAGGTGAATGAGTGACTAATGAGAAGCTTCCCAGAGTCCATGTCCTGGGCTGTATTTCAGTTCCACTAATCCCAATGCTGTGAAGTTTTTCTTTCTAGGATGTTTATACAGTGCTATCTCCTCATCCATGGGAGACATGTTCCAATAGCCCCAGTGGATAGCCTGACCACAGACAGTATCAAGCCCTAAGCAGACCATGCTTTTCTGCACAAACATACCTTTGATAAAGATTACAAACTAGGCACAAGAGATTAACTAATAATAAGCTAGAACAATTACAACAATGCACTGTAACAAGTTATGTGAATGTGTTCTCTCTGTCTTGCTCTCTCTGAATATCTTAAATGGTGTTCACACTTCTTGTGGTGATGTGACACAATCCTTATGAGATGACATGAGGTGAGGTGAATGATGTAGGTACTGTGATGTCGCATTAGGCTACAAGTACTACAGAATCAAAACACACAATCTGTTAACTGAGATGGCCGCTAAGTAACAATTGGCGAGTAGTATATACCGTGTGGAACCACTGAACAAAGGGATGATTCCCATTCTTGGATGGGATTATGCAAGATTTTATCACGCTCCTCAGAAAACAATGGAATTTAAAACTATTTTTTTTGTACCAGGGATTAAATCCAGGGATGCTTAATCACTGAGCTGCATCCCAGCGTATTTATTTATTGATTTTGAGACAGAGTCTTGCTAAGTTGCTTAGGGCCTTGCTAAGTTGCAGCAGCTGGCTTTAAACTTGTGATCCTCCTGCCTCAGCCTCCCAAGCACTGGAATTAGTAGATGTGTGCCACCTTGCCTGGTTTAAAATTTTTATTTCTGGAACTTTCCACCTAATATTTTTAGATTGGTGTACCATGAGTAATTAAAACCACAAAAAATGAAATCATAGATATGAGGGTACTACTGTATATCCTCTATATATCATGTTATTACTAATTCGGCAGAGTGGGCTAAGTTCCACTTTAGAGCAGGGATGAATATTTACTTCCTTGTCCAGCCCTCCTTGTTGGGAAGTGGGCAACACTTGAGGACCAGAGGCAGAAAACTGGGAAATGCCTAGTTGTCCTTGTCCCCAAATAGTTGGTGCTCTCCTGAGGACTCCAGGACCCTGCTTCCATGATCAGCCTGCATCAGTAGTGGCCATTCTATCAGACTGCAGGCACCAGCAGGCTTCTTTCCCTGCCCTGCTGTACCTGCTAGGTGAAGGGACCCCTGAACGAGAATAGTCAGCCACTGGCACACACACACACTGGAGACCTAGTGTGTGTGTGTGTGTGTGTGTGTGTGTGTGTGTGTGTGTGTATGCGATATTGCAGTCATGCTGGGAGAACAGGGAAGGGGACTTGGCAGGGTAACTTTACTCTCCCTAGGGAAAGGAGCACAGAAAGGCTCCCTCCCTAACCCCCTTTCTAGACTAAATACTCCGGTTCCACCCTTTGGGCAAGTTATTTACCTGTCTGTCCCTGAATTTTCTAATCTGTAAGAAAGACGGAGAAAACCACAACAGAAAATCATGTTATTAGTATTCCAAGCAAACAAGCTAAAGGTTAGTCTCTCAAACCCTAGCCCTTTGAAGACTGATGGATGAGATTCGTTAAGTTTGCTGCAGGTGGTGAGACAAGCAAGGGCTAAATACAATGGAACTCCTGCCAAGGTGGGGCTCCAAGTCAGGGTTGGAGGTTGCAGACTATCTGCCGATTTCCATCCTCCAAATTTTCCAGGAAAAGGCATCAAAATAAAATGCCTCCAAGAGTCAGGTAGGTAATGCAAATGAGTGGAGCATGGTAGGGCATTGCAGAGCAAACATTAGCAATATTCTTCACTTTCAAAAAGATGCTTTCTCCATTTGTTGGGAAAACACATAGTCCTCTGGGTATATATTTCGTTTTCCAACTTTTTGTAGATTTAGGAACGCAGAGAAATGTTTTTCTACTACAAGCAAAACACCAAATACAGGTTCAAGTAGCAATTTTGGAAGGAATCATGTGGAATTGGGGAGCATGTCCTCTCCTCAAAGGGATGGTGCTGTGCAGCTACAAATAACCAATGGGGGAGGGGTGATGTGGGCACAGTGCAGCCAGATCTTCTACATTTTTCTTTAAGTAGAAGATGAAAATCCAGATTTTAAAAAAATGTTGAATTTCCTGATTTTCTTTCTCTGCTTCATTTCTTGTAATACACAGATTTGTTAAAAACAACAAAACCTTTGTGTCCATGAAATAGCACCTATCTGCTGTGGCCCTTTTGCATCCTATCTTCAATACAATTTTTCAAAGGCATTCTGGGCAACCCTCCTAATGCTTTGGGATCCCTAGAGACTAGGAGAGCTGCCTCTTTGAATTTGATTTGGGCCTGGTGTCCTCAGAAGATACCAGTGGGGTGGTTCAGGATGGACAGAAGTCTGATCTCCCTTTGTCACCAGAATTTCCTGTCTGGATCTTTATATCACCTTGAGGTAGGAGCTGGGGTGCTATCTCCTTCTGCAAGTCCTGGGTAAAGGGTGGAGAAGGAATGCAGTTCTGGAGTCCTGATCACTTCATGTGGGAGATGAAGGACGATTCACACGGGGGTGAGCCTTTGAAACATCTTGGCCAGCTCTTGATTTTACACATAAATGAGGTCAGATGTACAAAAAGCTAAGCTACAGTGTCCAGTCTGGGCCACAGTTTGTCAATGACAGCTAAGGGATGAGATGCTTTACTGTATGGTGTGGTCTCTGCACCTCCCAAGCTGTTGCTGCTGCTTCTTTTTTTTTATTAGATGAATATGGAGTTACAATTCAGGGGGAAACATTATCAAACAATCAAGAACAAACGTATATAGACCTAGTTATCCAAGGCTAATGTCATGTCATGGATGCCCCACTTGGGTTCCCTATGTTGCTGTCCCCAAGAAGAACCCCTGAGTATCTTGTGGTGGTCAGAAATCTCCTTCTGAGATGATTCCCCCATATTCCCACCCTCAAGTCCTAGATATTTTTCCTAAACCCTCCCTCCCACCTTGTCCCCCACCCTATGCCTCCAAGTATCCTAGGGAGTCATCTCCCTGTTTCGTTGAGAATCATACAATTTGAGGTTATTATTAGCTTAGCCATCTAACATACTGCTTCCGGATGTATTCTAGCTTCCACAGATGAGAGAAACCATTCAGCCCTTGAGTCTCTGAGATTGGGATATTTCACTTAGCATAATTCTTTCCATCTCCATCCATTTGATTTCAAAAGCCATAATATCATCTTCTCTAATGGCTGAGTAGTATTCCATTGTATATATGTACAAAGTTTTTATATCCATTTGTCAAGTGAGGGGCATCTGGGTTGGTTCCACAGTCTAACAATAGTAAATTGAGCTGCTATAAACATCGATGAAGCCACATCACTATAATATGCTGATTCCAACTCTTTTGGGAAAATATCCAAGTCCTCCCAAGTTTCTTAAGAGTTTTATCAGGGTTGACTTGATTAATAAACTTCAGAGCCAAGGCTGGGACAACCGGGTAAGACCAGAAGGAAAATGGGGACTGTGGGGAAATTTGGAAAATGGTTTGTTTTCTTCTGGGTGTGAGCAGAATTCACATACAATCCATCCAGCAAAGGATCTGCGTTGTTTTCATCAGGGTCTGGGGTTGCCATGGCCATGGTGCCTATCAGGACATACGCTGGGCACATGGGACCTGGGAGGTTGTTACCACACACCCCCACAAGCTTACACAGAGCAGCTATCTCTGACTTCTAGGAAAGCCAGTGCCAAGGTTCTAGGGCCCTTTGGCTCCACCTCCCAAGGCCTGTCACTCCATCCTGGAGCCCAGAGGTCTTCTAGGTGTTTGAGACTTAAATGGGCACACTTCTCATGCCAGCAAAGATCTGCTGCCTTGATGGACTGCCTCCTGGCAGGCAAACCTGGCTATACACAATTGTCCTGTAATTTCCAACCTGTGAATAGCTCATCTTTTTAAAAAATCAAAACCTTCAACCTCTACCCAACAATACCCTTAAAAAAAAAAAAACCCAAAAGTTAAAGACACAGGGAAATGTATGGATTTGATTATGTTTTTCCCAACTTACGAGGGGGGGGGGAAGGAGTAACTTTTTTTTTTTTAAGAGAGAGAGAGGAAGAGAGAATCAATTTTATTTAGTTTTTCATGTGGCTTTCATTTCTCCGAGACTTTGTGTACTTATGTATGTGGTGCCGGGGTTTGAACCTGTGTACTCGCACATGCTAGGTAAGCGCCATAATTGCTGAGCCACTGCTCCAGCCCCAGGAGTAACATTTTTTGAGCTCCAAGTTATAGTCCACTAGGCATTTATATATGTACTTTAAAAGAAAAATTTGAGGTACAATAAAATTTTAGAGTTCATTTGATAAGAAGCAATTCATGGACTGGGGAATACCAGGCTAAAAGAGGTTTAATGTTCTGATAACAAAGCAGCAGTGTATCTACAGGGAAAATGTAGAAACAAAAACAGAAATTATTTGATTGGTTTAGTTACAAATTCCCTTTTTTAGTTTACCCTGTTGGAAATTCCCTCATCACATAATCATATGTTAGTCATTTCTTATGATTGGCTGAGGTTCAGTTTTGTACATTTCTAAGCATTTACTAAAAATGACCCAAATTAAGTTTTGCTTATTTTTGCAATTGAAGTAAGGATAAGCTATTTCTAAGGCATCATTAGTTTTATTTGCTAAGGATTTTTTAGGCCCAGTTTGTCTTTTATTTTGTTTATTTTTAAATTATCTTTTAGGTACTGGGGATTGAACCCAGGGACACTTTACCATTGGGCTACATCCCCAGCCCTTTTTAATTCTGATTTTGAGATAGGGTCTCACTAAGTTGCCCAAACTGGCCTTGAACTTGTGATTCTTCTGCCTCAACTTCCCAAGCTATGGGATTATAGGCATGTGCCACTGTGCCTGGCTCCCTTTTAATTTTGCTTTAACATAATACCTTATGTAGTCCTGAAAACATTTCCAGAAGGAAATAAAGACATTACTAATTCTCATTTTTACTTTCTCCTAAGTAAGAAATGAGGGATCAAGTTTCATAGAAAGTAAGAAACATTCTAAATTTCTACTCTGTTGGACCCTGGCTGTAGTGGTAGGCTCCTGTGTCTGGCACAGAACAAGAGCTCCATAAACAGTTGCTGATAATGCTATTTCCAGGGTGAATGAGCCAGTAAATGATATCTTTCAAAGAGGGAGAAGGGGAGAACCTTGTGAGATGAAGAAGGAAAAAAAAAGGCTGCATAATTAACAGTGAAATAAGAAATGACAGTGATTTATATATCATACCATCTTTCTTTCAAGGATTTTGCAGTATTTGACATGTTATCTCACTTGTCTTTTTACCCATCCCAGAAATATTCCTGATGAGTGAAGGGAAATGAAGCAAGAAATGTTTGGGCAAGGGCCAGATACAACTCCAGGGTTGGGCTTCTGGAGCCTGCTCCTGGTCTGGCTCCTTCTTGCACTTCTGGGGCTCTAGGGAGAGGGCCTTCAACCTCCTACCCAATCAAGTTAACTCCAGAGTTTGTCATTAAATTTAGCATGGGAGATTGACTCAAATTTCACCTTGGGTTTTTAGCTAATGAGGTAGATGGTAAGAAACCAACTTAGAAAACTAACCTTGGGAAGGTTTTTAGACAAAGCAGACGGGAACAACCCCCTAATTCTTTTTCCTCAAACAGACCTTTAATGTATGCTGCAGTGCCTAGAACATTGCAAGAAAATTAGCTGAATAGCAAAATCTCAAGTAAATACTTTGCTGGATATTTATGTATTGCTCGTATCAGAAAAAGAAAAAAACAATGCATTGATAATTTTAGCTATGGATACAGGTTTTGCTTATAATGGACCAAAATAGTATCTTTTCATTGGAACCACAGAATGGAAATCACAAAGAAAGTGGCTTTAGTCACAATTCTTCTTAGGAGATTTCTATATCCAAACTGAACATCCCTAGATTGTATAAACTGAAAGCCAGTGGAAGTTTACATGAGACTAAATAACAGCCTTGCCACGACCCATCTGAAAAGCTTGTCTGAGACGCAGAAGTCTTGATTAAATGCAGATGACAAGATGTCCTGAGTTGATTTTTCTCATTTAACATTAGACTTTCTTGATTTAAGCAGCTCAGTAAGAAGCGAGACATAATTGGGTCTTGCTTTTAATTAAACATATATATATTTATTTATTTACTAGTTCCACTGAGATACTGCTTAATTTTCATTAATGCTGTTGACTTTTTCTTTCTGTAGAACATTCTTGTTAATCTTGCGTGGATGCAATTAGTTGTCCTGTGTTTATCTTTCTCGTTGCATAGTTAATTCCAGTGTAGAACAAATTGACATATTTTTCACTGTTCAGAACATCCTTCCCACTGAAAATTTGTTGATAATGCCATGATTCACAGTGCACTTTTATTTTTGGGTGGAAGGAATTGAGGGATTGATTTGGAGGAAGAAAGGAGAGTGAGGAATCTATAAAATACTCTTCATTGGTAGATCAGAATGGCAATATTCTGAATGAAGGACATAACTGTCCACTTTTTGATATCGTCATGGTGCTGTGACTGACTTTCTGTATCACTTTCTGTTCCTCAGAGACAGATGATGGACTAAGAAAGGACTCTAGTATAGTTATTGCATTTCTAAACACCAAACAGACACGAACAGTGAAGCATCTTTTAATGCAATGTGACATATTGATTCACTACACATCTCTGGCCAAGTTGGGAGTCAGGAGCTGAAATGCTGACAGTTTCGGATGGTTTATTCTCCCTCTCTACGAAAATACATAACATTGTAAACATTAAGGGCTTAATAGAAAACCATGCCTTAAAATGAACATAGGGCCTTCAACTGCTCACTCTCTAAATCAAGTGTCTGCACTGAGCTCTGAGAATACAGGCCAGTTAGCCACATGGTGTTTTATTCTTGTTTGAACTGGGCACCATCCCTGACCGTATGAGTAGGTGGAGAAATAGTAAATAGAAGCTACTTCCAACTCACAGCATGCAATCAGCTGCCTGTTTCCCCCCTTTAAAAATTTTTTTTTGGTGTTCTAAAGCCACGTAAAAGGACTAACAGAACAGGGTTTCTAATCATTTTAGAGAAAGAAGCAGTCTGACTACAGTATAACCTGAGCCTCATCAAAAATCCCTGGCTGAAATACTTCCATTTGTGAAATAATATTTATGGAGTTTCAATATTTTCATTATTTGCCTGCAGTAAATCCATATACTTGGATTTTGTTTCTGCTGGCTATTAGCCTAAAGACAACTCTAAGCTATTTTTTAAAATTTTTTTATTAGGAAGTTGAGTTATTATACAATCATAAATGCATATAAAGTAACAATCTGTTATGCATTTGTTCCTAAAGCAGAGAACTCTAAGCTCTTAATCATGAACTGTCTAGTGTGATTGGAGGGCCTGCTCTTAACTCATTTTCAGAGTCTTGAGAACCTGTCATTGGCAAGAATGAATAAATGGATGAGCTGAGTAATGTTGGCAGGAGGAATGGGGTCCCAAAGACCCTCCACGTGCTACAAGGACAGGCTTCTTCCCTTCTACCTTCTTTGCATTCAAGGAAAGAGTAAGTAGGGTTATCTGTACCTAATGTCTCCAGTTTCAATAAGGGGAACCAGGGCATCCTAACAGGAATACGTGTGCTGTTTAGCTGTACTTGTTATTTTACTCTCTCAGTCATTTCACGTTCTATCTGCTTCTTTGGCCATAACTCAGCACAGGAAAACCTATAATTCAGTCTATGTTATGGCTCATCTCTGGTCTCCCACATGCTAGCCTTTTCTACCTGGGCCAATGTATAAGAGGAAGAAAAAGAGAAGTAACTTGCTGAGTGCTCGTACTGAGCTAGGCACCGTGCTACTTTTTGCCTTTTCTCATTTGACCTCACATTTAATCTTCATTTTACAAATGAGGACACTGAGGCACAGAGAAGTTAGGTTAGTTATGCAAAGTCACCAAGCTGGTGAGCGGCAGGGTGCTGGCACCCTCCCTGAGTGCTCTGTCCTTACATGCACGTACTTAGTCGGTTCCAAGGTCTCCTATCAGGAGTCAGAAGGGCTGAGATCTAGATGCAGAGGAAGCACCTTTGCTACACAGAAAAAGAACTTATCATCAGGAACATTGGAGCCTCTGTGACCTCCTTTCAAGGTGGAGAAATGAAAGTGCAGAACTGCCCTTTAAGGAACTAATAACTGGGCTGCTGAACACCACCATGGCTATTACTGTTTTCTGGGCTGACACTTGGTGCTTCTTTCTCTTTTTACTTTCAGGCTAATAATTAGATTTAAATCCCTGACAGCACTCTAACCATCACCCCAGGGGTTCTAGATTTCTTTACTATTGCTTGTGAAGATTTCATTTAAAAAAGCCCTTTGAAACTATAAGTAAGTTACACTCAGCAACAGCTTTTAAAAAATCTATTATCTTATTGAGTCTTTTGAAGAGCACATGCTACTCTCCCTCCTCACCTGGAGAGACCATCCCTTATTTTAAATCTCCAACCGGAAGAATAAAAATACCCCGCAGGATGAGGGCAGGTGGGCTCATAAAATGTCTTGTCAGCTCCTGTGCCAGTACCAGCTGGATCTGGAAAGCATCCAGGGTCTCGAAGTGATGGGTTCAGGAGTTTTGGTTTCATTTTTTAAAATATATTTGTTTTTGATATATATTGGAAATTACTGGGGTGGCTTTGTTCCTCAGGGGAAACATGAAAAAGAATCATTCTTTATATGAGTAAATTAATTTCCTGACCCTATGTCAGAGGTCAGGTTTTGCTTGAGCTGTTTACCCACACAGCTCTGCTCTCCTCCCACGCCCAAGCTCGTCTGCCCACCAGCTCCTGCATGCCTGTGATCCTGGGAAGCAGCTTCTCAGTGGCAAGTTTGACCCAAATAGGACTCTAAGTCCTTTGAGGAACATAAATAAGCAACTAACTGGCTCAGGTGGGTGTGGCGTGGTAACTCCAGCCTCATTCGCCCGGTTAAAGCAAATGAGTGGCCTCCTTGGGGGCCAGGTCTCTCTGGAAGCATCTGTTCTGAGGCCTAGCATTTGATGACTCCTTTATGTTAGGTAGTCAGCCTTGAGCAGGGGTTTAGGGGGAGGAAAATAAAGGGAATAATGTACAGGAAGGACATCAAACATAAACATCAAAGTGAGTCCATAGTCACTGACCAAGAATCACAAGAAAATTTTCTCAAGGTGAACAAACATCTAAAAAAATGGGAATTGGTATGTTAAACCTCCCCCTGCCATAATTATAACCCTTTGAGGATCTCTTGAGGCCAGATCATTGGGACCCTCACAAAGAAAACTGCTGAGGGCTATACAAAATAACAAGGCAATAAACCACTTATCAATTACAAGGGGGTTATGAGAGCACAAGGCAAGAACAACGGGATCCAAAACCCTTAAACACACATGCTCTACATAGCTACTGCTATTCTCCCCAGAAGTGGTCCCCTCAGTGCCTGGACTGTGTGTCCTACTGCCACCATCTCTAATTCTCCTGCCTTTTACTCCAGCCCTCCCAGTTGCTTTTAAGGAGAGGCAAAAAGCTTCTTGGTCTCTCTACTAAGCCTAGTCTATCCATACAATAAAGAGAGATGATTCTACCCAGAACACCAAAGAATGAGGTGCAGTGACAATTCCAGTCAAATCTTTTAGACAAATGTTTCTCCTGGAGAAACTACTTAATACTCTTCCAGAGATACAAAAATAATACAAGAATATTTAATCTTACTAAATGTGATGCTTTAAAGAAACTTTACTGGAATTGTTTTTCTTTTTTTTTTTTTTTTTTTTTTTTGGCTATAACTTCAAGTACAATTCTTTTAGGCAAGCAGTAAGTGCCCTCAGTACCTACCCCTGGACTTAAAGAATAAAGGCTCCATAATTTTCTAACAACTTTTTTTGAACAAGAGGAAGAAAAATTTATATTTGTTGATGCTTTCAAATATATTCCTGCACAGGATCTAGGGTAATTGTTTCTGTTCCATTTTGTGATAGTCATTACTAGAACAATTCCTGTTGATAGCTAGGCATGTAGCTAAAGGTGTGAGGAGATATGGGCTCTGTTGAATTCATGATTATAAAATGTGACAATTCAAGATATATGCCTAACCAATACTATGGAGCAGGAACACTTGATAGCACTGCAGTAAGGAAAGGTTTCTTCAGGTAACCAAATATATGCATCTGCTAACTTGCCAAAGTGAGGCTTATGAACATCACATTCTAAAAGTGTCTGGTTGATCTGAGGGTGGAAACTCCTTGGAGAGTGAGAAGCATTCCTAGAAAGAGCTTCCTGGGAGGTGGGGTTGGAGGTGAGCCACACAGGGCTCTCACCCAAGACGGTGGGGCAAGCTATTCCCACTAAGGAAGGAGGTGGCAGCTGTCGGGAGAGCAAGGGTTTAGTACTTTCCAGCTGCCCTTAGCACCCAAAGTTATATTTCCCCACAAAATCTGTTACATACATGACGATGATACACACGAGTTCATTCCACACTTAGTGCAGCTTACCTGCTGTACCCCCAAAACAATGTTTTTCATAAAAATGAACAAAAATTTTAAAATAGAGCACTCCCTGGAAGATACATGGCATATTTTAAACAACACACTTAAACTTTTCAAACAATCCATTTGTTTAAAAGGTAATGGTTTATAGGTTGTCACTTTAATGTGGAGGAATTTCTCAGGCAATCCAGAGAAAATTTGGAAACAAAAGTAGAGCTTTTCTTTCTTTTTTTCTTTCTCTTTCTTTTTCTTCTTTCTTTCTTTTTTAAGACGGATCTCTGATCAAACATTACTGTTTAAAGTAGAGGCTTCCAGAAAGCCTAGCACCATGCTGTGTTGTTGCAATAGCTGCTCTTAAATAGCAATGGCAAAGCTTTTGCAATTCTGTCATTAATACTGACAGCAGATTTCAATTTTCAGACTTAGAAAACATTTATCTCCAAGTTAGAAGAAATGCTTACCTGGAGTTTCTCATCATCCGAATTCGGAAAAGATACCTTGTTTCCTATTCTCAGGGGTGAGAAGTTGCTGCCTTCAATAGAGGCTACGTAAGTACTTGCCAAGAAGTAAGTAGAGTTCTGATCACTTCCATGCAAAATATTAAGTGCTGTCTTCAACATTAAATAATCAACACAATTATCCATAATTTAGGGTTAAATACTTCACTTCCTTTTGACTCGGTGGATGGTTGTGAGCTTAAAGCTTATGAAAAATACCGGTGTGTGAGTTCTGAAACAGTCAAACATTGCCAATCAAACCCCTGGGCTACTAGCAAAATCATGTCCTACCTGGACATTGTTACCATAACCCATTGTTTTCCAAAGTTGTCAAACCTGAGGCCTTGAGATGGAAGGGTGCCCCACAAAAGTGAAATCCAGCTGCATCTGGAAGCCTACATCTCCGCGGGAGTTCTAATCAGTCTGAGCACAGTTCTGTGCTATAGAGAGCAGTTTTTAGTGTAGGAGGTAGGCCATTAAATGCTTTCTGAACCCTATTAGTTACTCCTGCTGAGAATGAAAAAGTCCTCATAAATGCATAAAAATTAAATTGCCTATGAGGTAAGGAATGAGATGGTACTTTGCTGCCAAATGTTATTTTCCATTCACATGGTCTACAATCACACATAACACGCAGACTCATAGAACACAGACCTGAAGGGACGCGGTACTGACTAGGAATCCTGTGTCCCAAATCGAATGACTTCTCGTCACCTGGGAACTGTCCTCAGTCTTTGCTTCAGGTGAACTTCTCCTCACCTTCCACCCCCGGTCCATGAAGGTGCTGCAGATACAGCCTCCACTCCAGGATAGATATAGGAGGTAGGCTAGCCCAGTCACAGCCAGAAAGAAGCTTGGCCTTAGGGACTCAGGTGTGGCATGTGACCCAGTCAGAGGCCTGAGGTACACTCTGGGGTAGACAGGACTATTGTTTTCCTTTCATCTGCTACTCTCCCAGACTGGGAGAAAGTGGGCCTGGCACTGTAGTCAGTCATCTGCCATAACAGAAGCCTGGGAAGGAAGGTCACATTGACGTGAGAAAAGCTGAAGGTGGGTGAGACTCTGGGTCCCTAGCACTTGGTATTGAGGTCTAGAACCAGTTATTCATCTGAATTTTTAGGTTACATTAGTGAAACAATTCTTTTTTTTTTTAATTTATTTTTTTTCACTTGCAGTCAAAATAGTCCTAACAACCAATTAAAATGGAGAACATATATTTTAGTCTTGGTAGAGGCTTACTTCATTCTACAGGTAAGGATGGTCACTGGGGCACAGACAAGTGGCTTGCCCAGGTCCTCTGCTAGTTAGCAGTACTGCCAGGACTAGAACCCAGGTCTTTTGGTTTCTCTTGCTGTCTCATGTGATGTTTTCACTATACCATGGGGCAAATTAATTAAAAATTAGCCAATATATTGAACTTGTTTAAAACTTCTAATCAAAACTTAGGTCCAGCTTAAAGTTTATGTATTGGATAATATACTTTAAAAAAGAATTCATACTTAATGTTTTATGTCATCTTTCACATTGTTATATAGAATATGGACAAGCTGAAGATGCATGAATGAACTAAATTTCTCAGAAATATTTATTTATGTGGTCTGCTGTCGCAGCAACAGAAAAAAGCCCGACAAAATAGCTTAAAATGTTTTATTAAGTATATATAATATTACAGGGTAATATTTACAAAGTTATGTTTTTTTTAAATAAAAAATTACCTTGGCAAAGGTTGCAGATATTCAAAGCTTCAAACAGTGATAAATTGATTTAATACATATAAAAAAAAAACCTTTAACGGTAACACAGCTGTAAAACAACTTTGGTCTTTAAATCACTGCAAAAAAATGGCTACTGACAAATAGCACACCTTTAATTGCTATGCAAAAAAGCCCTCAAGAGAGCATCTAACACATAGCAACACCGGAATTCTCTTTATTTAGAATGGTTAATGGATATTTATATGATGTGGGATCTACTTCTCAACAATGGCTTCTTGTAAATAATGCTCCACTGAATAAAAACAAAAATGTTTCCCTCTCTCACCAATCATGATAACACTTTTAAGATTCTACTGCCGTTGTCTTATAGAGAAGCTCGTTACAAAGGCTTGCTTTCTGTTCTTTCTCAAAAGACTAGATTTATGGAAAAGCTGGTCATAAATGATCACAATTAAGAACTTTCAAAGTTGAAGGCAGGAAAACTTCCTGGTTACTGCTCATCTCTTCCGAAGTTAACTTGGATTATCCCTACTAGACTTAAAAGGACCCCAGTAGGTGATGGCAGTTAGTGATTTTTGAATATATGATACACATGCAAAACTAATGTTCCTAAATAAACCCTCAATCAAATAAAGTACAATGAAAAGATAAAAGGGTTGCCAGACAATTATTTCTCCAGTTTTCAACAAGAGATAAAGGGGTATGTATTTCCAGACATAAACCACCTATCAGCACTTTTGAGTACCTATTGTAAGATGAGAGAAATCTAGAAGGTGATGAACAGCTTTTTAAATTATTAATGAGATGGAGGAGTAAACTTATCACTTTTTGAGCTTTATTTAATCACAATTGGGTTGGACACTTACTACATTAACTACAGAAGTCTGAAAAGAACAGTACTCCCAATTGTGAGATAGCCACATTGATTCTGATATTCTTAAGAATTTAAACAGAAAGGACCTGGAATTTCCAGGTTAAAAAAAATGATTACCTTTTAAGGTTTTCTGAACATGTGAAATCTGTCAAAAGGAAAACTCTCTAGCTCACCTTATTAAAAATAGTGAGAAATCTAAATACAGTCAACTCGCAATCATCAAACTTAGGTAGCGAGTGTCTAATGTATGCAAAACACTGCACGCTGTGGCAAGAGAGAAAAGCTATGGAAGCAATTTTAAAATCGAGCGAGAAAAGCAAGACGAAAACCCCCAACAGAACTGAGGGGGTAAATGAAGTACTAAGGAAGGGTAAGTAAGAGATGAAAGAGGCTGTTTGCCAGACAGATGGGGACAGACTGCAGAGGACAGCCAGTGGGGGAGGAAGGGCTGGAGCAGCATGTTTTGAAGGAAAAGAAAAATATGATTTGGCCAAAAAGGCTGAAAAGGATGTCGCAGAAAATGACAAATGGTGTCACTTTGTGAAGGTACAATAAATAAAACTGAATGGAGGAGATGATGGCAAAAATTGGGATCAGGGAGTAAAAAACATCTTATGGGGCAAAACAGATCTACAATGCTCAAAACATTGTCAGCAAGTTATATTTGATGTGACAGAATTGGGAGCCACTGAAAGTCTGATTTAAAGAGAATGAACTGGCCCAATGATGCCCAGGCAAGAGGACTCCTGCTGCTGTGGTCCCTTACCCAGAGAAACTGACAGGGAAGAGCACGAGCTGATTTCATCTGGATTTCTCCTGCTACCTCAAGTGGCATTGTCTAGGGCAGTGAATACCTCAAAAGGTAGGTAGCATTGAAGAAAACTCCACAGATGGTCAGACTCATGATTGAATCCCAAATTAAGGAGCATTTACAACATATTAAAAGGTACAACTTTAGTTCATAAAAAATTTTGACTATAAAGTTTTCATATCTAATTTTCTTAATAGGGAGTAGGAATTTGGATCTTTTTTCAAGTCCATCTGCTTTTCCCCCCTAATTTCTAAAGTAACAAATGATATTAGCAAAGTGTAAATATTTTCAGAAGAAAGAAGAGCAGCAGGAGCCATTAGATTTGTACAAAGGAATACAGCTCCCTCCTCATATGCTAGTATTTTGGACAGCTACACAATCAGGAAGAGAGAAAAATAACTCAACATATTTTTCTCAGAGGAGAGCTGTCTTGATAGTGTGTTCAGTTTTCTGAGAGGCCTCAGCAGGTCGTAAGTTTAGGTTTGCCATGGGCAAACCACTTGGTCCCAACATGAAATATGACAATAAATTTGGCATAAAAGAGGCACATGGAAACATCCAACAGACTAAGAAATAACTATTAGTGATGCAATTACAAATAGGAATGTCACGTTACACAAACAGGAAGAGTTACTAGTATTTTTAGAGGGCATTGGTGAGCAGTCAAAAAGCTTGGCAAATTACCTAGCAGTTTTTAAAGTTTTAAGTGATCAGATATTTGCATCAAATATAATTCCACCTGATAAGGACCTTTGTTTTCAAATGTTTTTACTAAAAGCACAAAATCAGCACTTGCTCTCCTGTAGGCACCGCACATTTGTCCATACAGAAGCAGCACATGCCTACCTTATACATGTGTACGTACAAACACACACCCACAAACGAGGTAAAAACGAGTGCTAATAATCTAAAAGTACTCCAGGCGACCACACTGTCAGAACGTTATTTTTCTTCTAACTGGGGTAGGAAATGTGGTGGTTCTGTTTTACTTTTCAATCTCAGGGTGGGAGGAGCAGGAGGCAGGACTACAGGAGGAAAGTGATGAGCGTTTATCATGCAACAGAGACACAACAGGAGGAGAAGTGCCCTCTCAAGGGCTGGCCCACGGCCTGATGGAGACACACATTAATGTTGCCATGCAGGAGACTCATAGTTCAGATTTCAGTCTTGCCTTTTTCATGCCTCCGATCAGAAAATAAGTGAAGAAACCCTGTAGAGTTTTGCCTTCAAACCAGAGGAAAGGAATATGTATGTTACAACCATAGCTGTTTTCGCTGCAAAGTGAACACAGGGCTTTGAGAACAAGTCTGGCTCCTTTCTGTAAATGATGCTACTGCGCCACTGGACCCTGTTCAGGAAGGAGCAAAAATGCTACATCTTGTACAGCAGAAGCAAGTAACGGGAGGACAAGAAAGGGTTCAAAGGGTTGCGTGAATGAAAGAAAAACACATCCGTCAATAAAAGTGACCCACATCTGGGAAGTAGTTGTCATGCTGAAGGGGAACTGTGTGAATGGCAACCCCCAAGAATGAAGACCACCATCTCCATCGACATCACAGCACTTGTGGGCAGCACACAGGATGTTCCCGCCCAAATTCCTGTCTCTACTTAAGTCACTATGCCCCTGACCCAGAAGTGGCAGATACATTATTCAGCTAACAGGTAACTACCATGGCTGCTGGGAAACTGAGTTTACTAAGGTTTGCTAGAAGCCACTGTTTTTCATAGATATTTCTGGGTAATTATCAGGTTAGTGCTAGGCAATTCTCACCCTGAACCAATTTAAACCCAGAGTTGAGAGGCTTGAGGATATGAAAAGTTATCATTCTTGGAAGTTGCCCCCTCTACTTCTGCTCTTAATTGAATGAAAATAACAGAAAATTGGATCTCAACTGGGCATACAACACAGGTCATAACTCTTTTATTAACTAAATTACAGGTGTTTTGAATAAAAACTATAATAATCATTTTAAGGGTCAATGACTTATTTTCTCTTGTAGATGAGAACCAGTTACTTTTTTTTGTTTTGTTTTCTTCTTTCCAACATGAATCATCAGGCCATGGTCCTTAAATACAAGTGTATTCCTTCAGCTTCTAGGACTCTCCAAACTAGAGTCCATCACTTCACTTCAGTTACTCTGGAAAATTAAAAAATTGGCAGATTGTCACTATTCATGTCTACTTCCTATGCATTAAGAGCTGATGCATTTTTAAAATTTGGAGTTAGTTTTGATACATAAATAAAGAAAAAATATTTGCTAAGGTCAGAGACAGAAACCAGGCAAATCATTAGCCTTTTCAGTTTTGGTAAGTAAAATGCCAATCAATTCCCCACAAAAATAATAATCAACACAGTCTGATAATCTTCATTTGCTGGCTGAGTTGAGGAAACCAAGAGATACTGATAATTCAAAGAAAAACATACTAATCCTAGAATAATATTCTATTACATTCACTTTAGACCTATAGTATTTGTCTAATATAAGTGAAATAAACCTATGATAGGTATACATAAGAGGAACTCCCTAGGTAGGGACCAAAGACCCCTTCCCTGACAGGGCAGACATGCTAGGATCATCAGGCAGGTGCCAGCAGACAGAGCCTGCCAGACAAGACATTCAGGAAACAAACCCTGACCAGCTAAATATTAGCAAAATTAAGAGCATTTCAAAGACCATCACAGATTTCAACTGCTACGAACAAAAACTCAAGGCAAAATTCACATCTTAAGGCAAACACAAAGAAAGAGGCACACTCAAGGTTCTTACACTGGTTTTTCTGGAAATGGAGAAAATTTTAGTTTCATTATACAGAATGACACCCCAGCAGGAGGTGAGAACAAAGAAACTGAAAAAAGGGATACCAGAAGGTAAGCATGGATAAAAATGCCACGATGTCAGCACCACGTCTTTTCAAACATCTTTTAATTTCTTCCTACTAACTACAATTTTTTTTTTAAAGAAGCCAGTGGCTTGAATAACAAAACATGAATTTAAAGGCTGGGACACAAAACCTACAGAAGTGGGATCATTCAGTGGCTCCTGGGTAAACACAAGCCTTAAAACTGCTTTATATTTAGTTCAGCACATGACTGGAGCATTTTGAACCTTATGCAAAAATTAATTGTAACTAGGGGAACAAACCCTCTGTTTAGAAGTAGGCAGGAAGGTCACAGACTTTAAAACTATAAACATAAAAGCAAACCATTAACCTGAGCAGAAAATGATTGCAAATATTGGAATCTGAAGAAATTTTTGAAAACAAGGCAAAAATACAAACATAGTTATTCAATGCCAGTGGACCTGAAGATTAATTACAGTCAGGGAAAAGCAAAACAAATTCTAACAGCACTTGGTGTCTCCAATTTGGTTTTCTTTAAAATTAAAAAATCTATGTCTTTGAAATATTCAATGAATATTAGAGGTTATTAGTCTAGCATTCCAAAAATAGAAGTGAAAGTGGGAGTGACTAGACATCGTTCTTTCTTTTTCTCTGTAACCCTCTCCCAAAAGGTCAGAATCAAGTTCCTGCTTGAAAACGCAGAGATATTAAGTCCCCATAGGTGAAATGCAACAAAATCACCAACACAAGCATAAAAGAAACTCTGCCAAAATGATAAAAATTTATGCCAGATTTTTTTTTTGCACCTTATAAAAAGCATTTTAGTTAGTCACCAGGTGCTGAATCTGAAAAATATCTAACAAAAAGTGGAAATTTCTCTGTGCTCTGAACCACGTGACTGGGGACTCTGATAGCTGAGGCCTTACAACTCTTAGGGTTGTTAATTTTGCTGTTTTCAGCCAAACAGATTTAAGTTTTATCCATCATGATTTGACAGTGTTCCTTTTATTTTAAAAAGTCATATTTTCAAGAAGTATTTTTCTTCTAAATGTCCATATTTCAACCAATCTATAGTGATAGGAGTATTTTATACTTACCATCGTTCATCATTCCTTTTGATTCTTTAAATGCTAAGGGTTAGTAACAAGCCAAGGAGGCAGTTAGTAAGAATCCACAATTAGAAACCATTTCAAAACAAACAAATATGCAGCAATGCCATGCCAACTATTCTACAACTACACAGCCAAATTCATTTTAAGACTGTCATTTTTCTTATAAAGCATTTCTGTGGCTCACACCCACAGTATCCACAAAGGAAACAGATTCATTTGGGAATACAGATCTACATTTACATAGAGAGTGAAACGTTCTGGTCTCACTGCATGGTGACAATCTGTATATTTTTGGAATTTACAACTTAGAAATTGGAACTGAGATTTTTCTCTAATGGGAGTGCTCCGGCCCCATTCATAAGGTGCCCATGCCCAAATACCACTTGGCTAAGGTATTGGCACCTTGGGGGATGAGGAACAGGGCCTTTTCCCCAGAGGTGAGAGTATTACAAAAGCAATACTTCTAATTCTTAATGAACAAGCATGAAAGAGAGGTCAAAGCAAGAGAAAAACAAACAAAACAAAACCCCAGATTCTTCCCAAGGAATTGAAGAGTGATCTAACTTCTTTGAAAGCCAGTTCAAATTATGATAGATCAAGAACAAGTTTGTAGTGGCTGGAGAGGTGGCTCAGCAGTAGAGTGCTTGCCTGGCATGCATGAGGATATGGGTTCACATCCCAGCACCATATACTCAATTAAGTGTTGGAAAAACAAAAACCAAATGGAAAAAATAAATAATATTGATTCTCTCTCTCTCTCTCTCTAAAAAAAAAAAAGAATATACAATTTTGTAATAACTACATACCATTAAGAGGTTCCTCTACAGCTTTCTGGAAAAAATTTAAAATATATTTACATAAAAATATAATTTGTTTCATGTCCTTTTATAATAAAACTTATATATTCTAACATTAAGCTATATAGTAAGCAGTGAAATCTATAGTCTAAAAACAAAATAAGGCAGTAACCACTGAGGCAAAGCTTGCCTACTTAGTGGGTAGTTTGATAATAACCATATTATTCTCTTAATATTCTTTTTCCATGTAGAACTTCCTACCCTACCTACCTCACTCAATTCAAGAAATCCTAACTTCTCAAAAATTATTAAAGTGCAAGTATGTAAACAGCAACAGCAGCAGAATAAACAATGCAGTTAAGCAAGAGCAGGGAGCAAAACAGATTCATTTTCAAGTTGGGCAAACTGAACTCAGTAATGGAGAAAGAAAACTGTTAGGGTTTAAGTGTCCAGTGGATGGGTTAACTCTAAGAGGCTCTTTGGAAACTTCTGGGTGCTTGTGACCTATGTAGCTATGGCACTGATCTTTTTCGAATCAACAGCTGAGGTGAGACAAACGCACCCTGACCCAGTCTGCCCCTTCAAGCCTGTGGAGTCTCCTCAACTCAGGAGCACTTCCTCCACAGCCAGGAGACTCTCTCTGGGATTCCAGACAGATCCACCCCCAATCATTTATAGGACGCTGAGTGCAACAGAGTCCTCGCCAGATCTTATTTCCATAAAAGAGCTCTTGGCTTTGATCTCTAGGATGAGTCTATATTTATCAAGATACTTTTCTCCTCATTTATCCCCTCCCAAATTTTCCCCTTTTCTTGGAATTTTCTCAGAGAGCTTATTAAGCTATCCAAAGTACAGTGAAACCTGTAGTACAGTTTTTAGGAAGAAAAATGTTTATAAAATGATTGTGGGGTAGATCATAACTCAGAATAGATTTTTTTCAGCAATATTTACATTTGTTTTATAAATTATAATTTTAATGAAGTCAATTTAATACAAATGCCTTTTCCTCATTAATAAGCCTGAAACTATCACTCTGTGTATTCACATGAAATGGATTCAAAAGGTGAGGCAATATGATGGAATTAGCTTCCGACTGATAGAAGAGAGAATAACCATGATTCCTATTCATGAACTTTCTAATTCTGGATATGTGGAGTCAGTACAATTTTATGGAATAATTTATTTCATCCCATTGATACTTAAATGAGCAAACGTAAGTTTTAAAATAGAATTGGACCCATTCACAGAAAGGTCATGAAATGACTTCAACATTACCTTAATTTGATGTTACACTACACAGCAAAACAGTTCAATATTCCAATTATCACTCCTCAGTCTAACCCATGAAGAGATCATTCCCAATTCATTTAATAAACTTTAACTTACCCTAGGAGCTTGTATAGTCCTCTGATTAGAAGCTGATATAAATAAAAAAATAAGAATATGAATTTAATAAATGAAATAAATTCAGGCAATGAAACGTTTAATTTTAAGATAAAATGTATAGTGCTAAAACTAGAGGATGCCAGAGAATCCAATGAAGGAGTTCCAGCTTTGATCGTCCATTCAGAAATACAGAATGTTCTTGATTATATGCATTGACAGAAGAAAATGAAGCAAATAACCCACCTACAACAGATAATAAACACATGTGTTCTCTCATTTGTGCATGCCATCTCGCCCCCCAAATCAGCCACTTTCTACATTTCTTGGTGGAAAAATGCCAGCATCTATCATCCCTACTGTGGGCTCTCTGTCTCTTCCTATTCTGCCAGCCAGGACATGGACAGAATGTGGCAGTGACTGATCTCCCCCCTTCTCCACTCCTCAGTCACCACTCTTATTCCTTGTAGCTCAACCTTCCCCCTCGTCCAAACCTTTCCAGCTTTGTAAACTCCAAATGGCTAACAAAATAAAGAAAGCATTCAGATCCCTCTGAGTTTAAAAAGTTATTCCAGGCCTCTCCTTCCAGCCACAATCTAGCCCTCCCCTGTGTAATTTCTTCTTAGCTTTCTGAGTTGTCCTTTTCACAGCTTCCTAATGGATTAGTTAATAAAGGTGAAGGAATATAAGGTAAGAAGAAAATGACAAAAGGGAAAAGAACTACTGTAGTTGGGTAGGGAAGAAGAGATAACTGCCTTTAAAAATCAAAGAGGAGGCCAGGAGTGGTGGTGCATGCCTGTAATCCCAGAGGCTTGGGGAGGGTGAGGGGACGGATTACAAATTCAAAGCCAGTCTCAGCAATTTAGCAAGACTCTATCTCAAAATAAAAATATAAAAAGGGCTGAGGATTTGCCTTAGTGGTTAATCGCCCATGGGTTCAATCCCCAGCACCAAAAAATAAGTAATTAAGTAAATAAGTAAATAAATAAATGAGACCCCAAAGCAGCTAACGTCAGCCCTTAATACCAAGCAAAGTTCTATAGACTCAAAAACATCAACCAGCAACACTGCCTAATCACCAGTAGGAGAATTACCATGCTGTATTATTATTCGCTTATTGTTTGCTTTTTTTGTTTAATTTCACATCCCTCTCTCAGTTCAAGAAATTCTAACTTAACACAAAAATTATTAAAGTGTAAACAGAAAAATAACAATAGAATAATTTCATTAAACAAGAGATGGAAGATAAACAGAATCATTTTCAAGTCATGGGAACTCAACTCTGTAATGGAAAGAATGGGTTAGGACTGATAGGATCCCACCGTAACCGAGACAGGACTGCAGCACTGGATTGCTTATTAGTGGACTGGGGTGGACCCCAGGGCTGCTTTCCTGTTCCATGCTATTTATCTCCTGTCACCCCCACCCCAACTCTATAAGCCTCTAGAGCTCACAGGGATGGGGTGGGTTCTGACCCAAGGTCGGCCAAACTACAGGCTGATTGACAAGACTCAAACAGGAAAGTGGTACCTGACTGGCCTGGAATTCAAGTGGAAAACAGAAAAGACGACTAGAAAGCTGGTTATAGGAAGGGAAAATGAAAAAGAAACAGAAAGGAAATGAGAACTCAAAGCTTATTTATAGCTACAAGTAAAAAAATCTAAGATGTGATTAGGATAAAAAAAATAGGGACATAATAGAGATGCTGAGCTACCTGGTTAAGAAAAGAACCAAAGGCTGAGAAACTCAGGAATCCTAACTGCCAGAAAGGCATCAATGAACTTGTTGCTAAGAGGGCAAGTGTAGACCCAGTACTTAGGTCCTGGAGCCACCCAGCTGCCAAACTTTAGGCTGCGCCACCTCTGTGAGGCCATCATCTGCCTGCGCTCAGGAGATTCTGTTAGTGCTCTGCGTGGCTTTAAGCTGACCTCCCCATTGCGGTGGCACTTGGGGGAGGAGTCCGGCCCTGTGTCAAACATGAAGGAAGCCTCTTTGAAGAAGCATAAAGTTAAATGAATTGGATGCATCCCATTTAGCAGCTTCTCAAATAAACCAAGTAGAATTACAGACTTTTGTTAGGGACATTAGGAGAGTTATAAGAACAGACAACTTCAACTAAACCACTCCCTAAATCTAAGTTTTGTTTCCTTGCTTTTTTTATTTTTGGAATTAGGGATTAAATCCAGTGGCATTTTTACCACCGAGCTATGTCCCTAGCTCATTTTGTTTTTTTATTTTGAGACAGAGTCTCACTAAGTTGCTTAAGGCCTTTCTAAATTGCTGAGGCTGGCGATCCTTCTGCCTCAGCCTCCTGGGCTGCTGTGATTACAGGCATGTGGCACTGTGCCCAGTCTATATGTAAGTTTTATAAATGACAAGAGAACTGAATGGCGATCTAAACTTTTGATTGGTAATATGAAGAATGGTCAGAGACAATGTTTTAGAATTCTATTTTTGAGCTCATAGATATATTTATCAGAATTAGTAAGAAGAACAGCCAAGTAACTCTCCTTTCTCCTCAAAAGCATATAAAGAATAGTCTCAAAGTTCAAACTCTCAGGAGAAAGGGATGTCACATTTGTCTAGCCCATTCTAAAAATACAGATCTACAAAAAAACAGTTATTCAAAGGACCCTAGTCAGTTGTGATCCCTCTAAAGGTATAAAACTAAAAATGCAGATGTTAATTTCACCTGAGTTAATACTGTCCAATAGGGTTTTTGTCACACATGTGATAAACAAATGATTATGACTAATCTACTATCATGAGCCTAGGTATTGACAGCCCTAATTTTAATTTAAGCATTCTCTTTCTTTCTTTCTTCCTTCCTTCCTTTCTTCTTCTTCTTTTTTTTTAAACCAGGGACTGAATCTAGGAGTGCTTAACCACTGAGCCACATCCTCGGTCCTGAGTTTTCTTTTTTTGAGAAACGGTCTCACTACATTGCTCAGGGCTTAAGTTTCTGAGGCTGGCTTTGAACTTGCAATCCTTCTGCCTCAGCCTACCAAGTTGCTGGGATTACAGGTGTGCACCACCACCACACCTGGCAAGTCTTAAGCATTCTGTCTGGGCTGATTTGCAATTCTTCGTTTATTGTTCTCTCTCTAAAACACCTGACCATATGACATAAATAAACATTTCCAAGTTTTGAATTTTTTAGAAACACTTTTTCTAGTGATATTTACCTCTCCTCAACAATAGCAAAAAATATGTTTGAATACATAAAAAATGAATATCTATTACCTGATTGATAGATATTCTCCTTCTATAACATTCTAAAATATCTGAGATGTGTGGTAAATACATTTCTGACTGCAATGAGGCTAATTTTTCCAAAACACTATTATTTGCCCTTATATTGAACTAAGTGGTAATGGCTTTAAAAAATGAATAAGTATTTATTGAATAATGGATATAAGTACTACATTATACCAAAACAAGCTCAACTTCAGTGAGTTTAGCTAGTTCCTTTTGATCTTTTATCTGCTCTCACATTATTGTTCCCACTGTCTTATCTCACTTTATTAAACTAGAGTGCTTCCCGTAAGAAGGAAAAAAAAATCCAATAAGGACTTAGTGAACCTACTTTTCAAAATAACAATTAAGGTTGTAAATTTAAACTTGTAAATAATGAAAAATAAAAATCTAACAATTCTCACTCTTAACTCACTCTTAAAGAGCTAGGTTTTTATTTTTTTTAAACTGAGGATTTTATTGCATTTAAATCAAGACATTCATTTCTGAAATAGTGCATCTGCAATGAGTTAAACTTAGTTTTGAAACATTTACAAGTTTTAGTTCCCAATATGATCGCTCAAATTTGCAACCTTAATGTTACATATATTCAGATTTACACAGATCATATAAGCAAAACACACATTATCTTCCTAGTCTACCACATTATCCAAAAAGCAACTTTCTTGTACCTTTTCTCTTCTTGCCTTTCAACTGACCGAAGGTCTCTCTCTGCACTCTGGCATCAGACAAGTTGATTTGAAAAGTTAATTTAGGATATTCTCAAAGTATCAGTAAGTAAAATTGGACTAAATTCTTAAATTTATACAGATAGTATGTTTATATAGTCAACTATGGTAAAGAAAAAATAATCTGGGATACTTAGAGGACTTCACTTTCATTCTAATTCACAACAGTGACTTTTTTTTTATTATGGTGGTTTTACAGGTTTTGTAGGGATGAAAGCTAGGGAGAGGGCAGCCAGGCAAGGTCAAAGGGTGGCAGCTAAACAATGTCCACTGGATGCAGCATTGCAAGACTTGATGGCAACTGTGCTGAACACTGGCTAGAGATGGATGGCACGGGGGAAGCATGGGAATAAAAGTGGGCAATCCAGATAGTGAGGAGGAAGCAAGAACACAGAGCTGACCATCAGTTGAAGCCACCTAGTACCACTTCATCAGAATTCTGTGAATACTGCAGATCACATGCTGTTCTGAGGCACTTGGGTGCAGCAACGAAATCAGTAGTGCCACTCCTTAAGAATCAGACACATGATGACTGGAAGATTTCACCAGTATAGAATATGCATCAAAATTAAGAAGTTCACCACAGCTATCCTGTAAATGTCAGTCTGCTTCAGGTGTCTTATCTATCTATCTATCTATCTATCTATCTATCTTTGAGGTTGGGGGCCTTGTTAAGTTGCTCAGGCTGGTCTCAAACTTCCAATCCTATCTTAGCTTCCTGAATAGCTGGGATTATAGCTGTGCACCACTGCACCTGGCTTTCTAGCTGTTTTGTGTTTTATAAACTTTCGAGGCATGAAATTGGGAAATTTCATTGAGAAACAACCAAGACTCATGAACATACAAACTAAAAATAGGTAGATTCTGGTTAAGTATTTTAATTGTTTAATAAAGATTAATTAAAGGGGATGGTCAATATATGACAGAACCAAATTCAATTATCAGTCATCAGGTGCTGAAATTCAGAAATAAAAGTAAAATTCTTTGAAAGTATTTACTATACAAGCTATCCTAGAAGTTTCCTGACCATATCAATTCAAGTTTTGTACTAATTTTTCTAAACATACAGTAAAGTTCACCTCATGCAAAAGCAGAAACACTGAGTTTTCTACCCCATTAATTTGCAACTTTTGATTACTTTGATAGGTGGTGAAAAAAATCTGAAAAATCAGATTTTTTTAAAAAGGGAGACTACTATAACCTAGATTGGAGGGGAAATCATCAGCTTAGATAAGAAACACTAGTATCAGGCGCTATTAAAAGCACAAGTACATGTGTGCTTACTCTCTCTCTCTCTCTCTCTCTATATATATATATATATATACACATATATATATATAAATAAGAATTTATACAGAAATCTATTATTTGAAAACTTGAAGATTAAAAACTGAGGCTAGGAAAAATGAAGTTAATTCCATATACATATTATGAATTGATTTTAAAAATAATATAGTCCTAAATTTAAAAATTTACTGCTTTTATTATATTGGTTTTAACCAAAAATATTTTAAAATTCTGGACTGGAAGTCACCGTACAATTAATTAAAAAAGTGACAGACTGATTTCCAGTTCCTGTCACATTAGGGGTATCCATGTGTACAAACAGTGTACAAGAAGAACAGCGAGTGACAAACAGGTCTCGCAATAATGGAACAATTAAAAACTCTTTTCTCTTAATTAAAATGGATCCTTCAGAGCTCTCTCCCTTTACCTAAGACAAAAAAAGTCTACATTCTCATACATACAGCCATTTTATTTTAAAGTAGTTTATAATCCAAGCTCTTCATTACTTCATATGCCTTCTACCCTCTTCAATTACCCTCATTCTAAATAATATTTTCTCATTTTTTGAGTTGCCAATACATTCCTGGGAGAGCCAACTAAAAGAATTTTTTCAAGGTACATATCTGAAATTTTTGGCAAAGGCTAACAAAAATAAGACTGACTTACCCACAAATTTCATATAAACTAGTCCAAGTAATTCTGCTAGAGCTATGATACCCAAACCTGAAATCAGAAGAGGGCCATGCACTGGTATACATGCTGTGAAAAGAAATGAAATTTCCTGTTAGAAATGCCTATAAAATAACTAAATTTTAAAAAGGAATCAACAATAACTAATAACGTTAAGTTTTAGGAGAGTAATTCTTGTTCTAATGATCAATAAAAAATTATGTACATATATAGACAATGAAAGTTTTCTTCATGATTATTAACTCAATCACTGAAATAACTCCAAATTATAATAAGAAAAAGCATCGCACACATCTTATCTTATGAAGACTAGTGTAAAAAAGTGTGTAAAGCCTAAGATTTCAACCAATTGGAGACTGCTTATTTTAAAAGTTCTTTCATAATTATAGGAATAATAGTTGGCTGCTAAAACAATCAGTTCACAAGCCAAATATAGCCAACATTCATAGTAATTAAAAAATATTTTTTCCTCCAGTACTTTCCTTGGAGTTAAAAAAGAAATGTTCACAACATTGAATGTTGGCAAATAGGTGGAGAAACAGTCTTATTGATTGGTGATAATAATTTAAAATGGTGAGTTGAGCAGATTATTGAAAAACTAACCATATAACCCAGAAATTGCACTCCTTGGTATTTATCCAAATGCAGCTGAAAATTTATGCCTGCACAAAATCATGCACATGGATATTTATAGTAGCCTTATTTGTAATCACAAAAAACGGAACGCAACCCAGATGTTCCTCAATACATAAACAAACTATGGTATATCCACACAATGGAATATTATTCAGTGCTAAAACATAATGAGCTATAAAGCTATGAAAAGACATGAAGGGAATTTAAATTTTTAGACATTTCTAAATTAAAGCAGCCTGTTTGAAAAGACTACATACTATATGATTCCAATTCTAAGACATTCTAGAAAACATAAAACTATGGAGATAGTGAAAAAGTCAGTGTTGCCAGGGATTTGGGGGAAGGACAGGATGAACAAACAGGGCACAGGGGATTTTTCGAGTAGTGAAAGTACTCTGCATGATGCTACTTTGGGGGACGCATGTCTTTATACATTTGTAATAGCCGTAGTCTGTACAACACCAAGTTGAACTGTGCTGTAAGCCATGAACTTTGGGTGGTAATGATGTGTTAACATTGGTTCATCAATTGCTACAAATGTGACACTCTAGTGTGGGATGTGGAGGGAAGCTGTGACTGTGGAGCACATGAAGGTTTGGAGGAGTAAATGGAAACTCTCTGTTCTATGCACTCAATTTTTCTGTGGACCGAAAAGCTGCTCTAAAAAAAGAGTCTATACTTAAAAAAAATAAAAAAAAAAGAAAAAGAAGTGTTTTCTTCAAGAAAAATTCAAACTGGGCATACATAAGAATGAGACTCTTACCCATGATACAGAGACATAGTCCAACCACAGCGAGCACATAGCCCAGCACCTGAGTGATCAATATGGCAATGGTGAAGGAGGTCATCCCAAAAGCTGGGGGAAGGAAGAGGGCAGAACAGAAATGGGTTGTGGGTACTGAGGAAGCAATTATTCTTGTTTGTATCTGGTGCAACCAAGAGCAAGATCCTATGACCAAAGACTAACTGCTGTTCTTTGTCAGATGGTAGAAACTTTTCCAGAGACCAATATTTGCATGCAAGTGTCAGCTCCAGATACACACATTCAACAGCCCCTTACTGCCATGACCATCTAGGCAGGACCGGCAGTTCTTACCCAAAATCCTAGAACAATCCTGCTTTGACCATACTTGCATGCTTTATTTCATGAAAGGTTATTATGCATGGCTTCTCCACATGCACACAAAATTGCTCTGGTGGTGAGACACACTATACAAACATGACTGTAATCATCATGACCTCTATCTTGTGATCTAGAAGACCTGTGGTTTTTTCAGGAATTGATACCTGCAATGTACAGAAAGCCAGAGAGAGGTTCTATGGCCCAGTGTTAAATGTGACTTTTTGATAAATATAACAAGAATACGCTAGCAATGTACTCTTAAAATGCAGAGAAAATGATGCTGATTATAGTTAGGGTATCCATACTATCTTCTAAGACTACAGTGTTAAGATTTGCCAATAAGTAAAAGAAATATGTTTTCACTATTTGCAACTTATAACATCTTGTGGAACTAGTCTTTTTTAATGCAGAGGATTAGCAAATGAAGAGTATGCTTAACACCTACTTATAACTATAAAAAACCAAAATTGGAATATGTAGATAATCATTAAAATTACATAGAATAATTTAAATTATGAAAACTGGCATCAAGTACATATAAAAATCACTTTCCATAAAATAATTAACTGACTCAAAGATCTAAGATAACCTTTTAAATCAATCTGTGTGGGGAAATGTCACTAAGAATGTAATGGAATCTCTTTTAAGCTCTTCTATTGAGTTGTTAAAAATACACAAGAAAATTTTCACTGAAAGTACTGTTTTTTTTTAATGAAATTGGGAGACAAAATCATTCTGTAAGAACAAACACCCACCTGTCATAAACACGTTGTACTGAAGTAATATTAATATCCCTGTAGAAATTACAATGAAACCAAGTCCTGATGCATTCTTTACTGAATATTCTCCTGTTAATAAATAAAAATATTTAAATATTTTCATACATACTTCTTTTTCACAGTTAAAAGTACTTAATTTTATTAAATATTTTAACCTCAATAATACTTATAAACTGAACAGCTTAAAAATGTTTCCCCCAAAATTCACATAAATGAGTCATGATTTTCAATTATTTAAGACTAAAGAATCTAAATCTCAATGTGTAAAATTCTTGAATTGGCTCTGCTTCCTCAGCTACCTTACAGAATTCCAGATGGGAAACCGTCATCAATTCTTACCATTCCCTTCGTTTGCTATAGTCCATCTGTCCCAAAGTCAAATCAGCTGCTCTTTCAAGCTGTCTTCTGAACCCATCTTCCCCCATGTCCTCAGTACCTCCAGATTTAAGCACAGGTGCTGAGCTTATGTTCTTAGACGTTGCACCTACACCACAGGCTCCTGAAGAAACCACAGCCATGTGCTGTCCTCTACCACTTGGAGTCCCAGCCTGTCTGTTCTTCTTCCACATGCTCCTGGCCCTTCTTTCCCACTCACAGTCCCATCCCCCAGATGCAACTGCCACTTCAGACAGACGTGGCTCCCACCTTCCCACTTTACCATCTGGTTATATACAAGACTTGCCCTCATGTTATTTCCACCTCCCAGTCCCCAGAACCCATGAGCATCACCTTATATGGCAAAAAGAGTGAGCTACATCATATGGCCAAAGACAGGATTAAGTTAAGGACCTTGAGGGAATTTATCTTGAATTATCTGGGTGAGCCCTGTTTCCAAAGACAAGTGTCCTTGAGACAGAGACAGAAGGAGGTTTGACAGACACACCAAGTAGAAGATGGCGAGGAGGCGCTGTGACTGTGAAGGAAAACACAGCCGAGGAATGCCAAGCACTGTCAGAAGCTACGAGAATTAGGGAATGGACCCTTCCCAGAGCCTGGGGAGGGAGTGCGGCCCTGATGACTGGAGACAGACTTGAGGCCTCCAGAGCGGTGAGAGAACTTCTACTGTTTGAAGCTACTCTGTTTACCATATCTGCTGCCTGGGAATATACATCCCCCCGCCCATGCTCTTCTTACATCAACCCTGCCTTCCCCCATAGCAACTGTACATCTTACCTGGGACGAAGAGAATGGCTCCAACAATGACAAATGCAGTGAGCACTAGTCCAGCAATAAGTAACAGAATGATTTTCTTATTTGTACAATTGGATTTATATTTAAGTGCTAAAAAAACAAAACAAAGCAGAATTACATGAACACAATCACAGACAAAGTCATTTCTGTAACCTACATGCTGCAGAGACAAACTGACATCTTACTGCAATCGAAGGACCTCTGGGCAACCCCAACTTCAATTCACCTCACATCTTTTTCAAAAAGCTGATGGATAAATAGTGTAATGGCATTATACACATGGATGCACACAGGTGATACTTCATTCCCCTACACTTTTTTTTTTTAAAGAGAGAAGGACAGTGAGTGAGAAAGAGAGAGAGAGAGAGAATCAATTTTTATTGAGTTTTTCATGTGGCTTTCGTTGCTCTGACACTTAGTGGTGTACATGGATGCTGGGATTTGAACCCGTGTACTTGTGCACGCCGGGCAAGCAGTGTAACCGCCGAGCCACCACTCCAGTCCCCCATTCCCCTACACTTTAAAGATTGAAGGCTTTATCAATTGAGGCATTATGAACTTTTTGGGCTATATAAATATTTGTATAGGGGATGCTGTGTGCATTATAGAATGTTATACAGAACCTCTGGACTCCATGAATACAAGTAACTCCCCCTCCCCTGCCAGTTTTTCAATTATTTCAATCATAATATCTTTGGACATTGTCAATATCCCTTAATGATCAAAATCACCTCAGATGAGCAAAACAACACTGATACACATAAAGCTGATGGGAAATAACTGGCTAATTAGCAATACTGAGAAAAAGAAAATTAAGTTCCACCTTACATAAAATTAGTAAAACATCTGGAAATATGGCCATTTCATTTTGAAAAAGAAGGTAGAATAAACTGAACATATCACATCCTTGTGAAGTCTTGATGGAAAAAAATGCTTAAAATTTTCAACTATTTTAAGAAGAATAAATTGCAAAGACTCAACAGGATTCATCATATATATTATTGTTTTTGATGCTAGGTTTATTGTCATGTACCTGGCACCTTCCCTGAAATAACAATGTAATGGATAAATTTAAACATATTTTTTAATTCTCTATTTGCTCTTTTCTTTTAAAGAGAGAGGGACAGTGAGAGAAAGAATTGATTTTATTTAGTTCTTCATGTGGCCCTCATTGCCCGGACACTTTACTGTGTACATGGTCCTGGGGTTCAAACTCATATACTCATGCGTACCAGGCAAGCACCTTAACCACTGAGCCACTGCTCCAACCCCTCTATTTGCCTTTTTTTGTGTTACCATTGAAATTAACTTTTTATCAAGAAATTGTTAAAGGTAACCTAAAATCAGATGGGGTAACAGAGAGCAATAGGATATGTGATTGAAAATTCTGCTGTGTGTTATTCTCACATAGATAAACTTCATATCAGCAATCAATGGGTGATTGTCACGAAGGGGAAAATATTTTAAATGTTGTATTTTTCATTTAATTTCCTTCCACCAAAAAGAATAGATTAAACATGGTAAAATCAACAACAACAAACCCCTAAATGATCATGATAAAATCTATGTTTGAGGTACACTACAAGCACCTGAAGATTTTTTTAATTTCTACCTACTTATACTTTAGATTACAACCCCAATTCTAGTCTATTTAGCGGGAGACAGCAACCATAGTAATCTTTAGCATCATGTGGCAAGATGCCCAAGTTTTTATTTGACCTGTTGCTCCCACCCAGCCCTGGAAGGATTGTGAATGCTACTCAGTCACATCCCTGCCTCCTTTTTAAGGCTCAGTTCTTACAGCTTCCCTATCTTCTAGGCTCAGATACCAGCTAGAATGAAATTGAGTTCACAGGACACAAAAGGCACAGACATGGAGAAAGAAATTTTCTATAGACTTATGCCACACTTTCCATTTGAATCCCATGTAAATTGTTATCTAAATAGAGCTTCAAAGTTCTGCAAAGGGTTATAAAATAGAAGCTATTTCAAATGTCCCTTGCAATTGATCAAACATTCATAGGAGACTCTTCCAAGTTTCACTTAATACATAAAGGAGACATTAAGCAAAAGCAATAAAAATTCACAGTATAATTCCATCCAAAAAGGCTGACATGTCATTCTTAACAAAATATGACTTTGAACGTCATATTCAAATTCAACACCTTCGGGCTTAGAAGAGATACTGTAGGACAAAAAAAAAAATGCCAACAAAACTCAAACCGCAAAATGCTACTATTAGTGTCCTATCACAAAATGGCCTTTTGCCTTTCAGCAGAAGTATACTGTACCTAGAAGGTAACTTTAGTTCTTGTTGATTGTTTCAACTACTTATTTTCAAGGTACTATAAACTTTTCTCCAATTAAAGCATACATTTCCAAAAAAATATATTACTGTAGTCTACTTAAGTAACCACAGGAAAGACTATCTCTGTGTTTCTTTAGTGACCCTTCATAAAGAGTTTCTTATGGTTCCTTTCTTTGCTTACAATGACCACATTTCATCAGATCCCACAGTGACATGGGGAAGGGATCTTGCTGTTAGCCCAGTTGTCAGTTTCTCAACTACACTGGGATGCCATAAAACCAATAGTCTTGAGAGCCTCTTATTAGTGATCTTTTCCTGTCCTTTAATAAATAGATGTATCCTTAGTTATCAAGTTTATCAAAACATTAGATATGACAAAGAAAATAAATTCAAGTGATTCCCCAAACGCGTAGCATTAAGATAAAAATTATTTAATGTATTCTTAACAGCAGGCTTTTATCAAACTTCCTGGTATGATTTTTCTGGCTGCTTAGCAAGACAATCTATGTAATTTTAAAAAATCTGCATGCTTTTAAAGATTCCCCTCAGCTAAAACTGAGTTTAATACCTAAAATGAAATACATGAGAAATAATAGTATTTGCATTCTTAACAAAAAAACTAAAACTTAAGTGCTGCCTGATACAGGATTACCAAAAACTGGGGGAAACAACGTTAACATTTTTTTTGTCAACAAATTAGAAATTCTAAAATTTCCCCTTTGGTATTTCAAATAGATGGTGCTTCATTTCGATATAATTCCAGAGCATATGTAATATAAAAGAGTTAAATCCAGCAGGTTACTTCTCAGAAAAACAAGTTAGGTTGGTTCATTTACTTGTTCTACAAATGTTTACTTTGTACCTACAATGTGCCAGGCCCTTTTATTAATCCAAATCAGGGAACAAGTACCTTACTTTATTAAACAATAACTGACTGAGCACTATCAACCCATGTGACAGTCACCATTCTAAGAGCCGACAGAGTGCAGAACAGGCAACCACAAGGTGGGCCTCAAGGCCCTCACATTCTAATGGGTAACAGTATGTTTGGGGCATGAATGTCTTAGATAGGATGTCTTATTCCTGCATCTTCTTCCCTAGTTAAAAAAAAAAATGAAATTCTCCTCTGTTTAAGAAAGTTCTTTTAGGGGCTGGAGCGGTAGCTCAGCAGTTATGGTGGGTTCCTGACATGCATGGCTACACAGGTTCACACCCCGGCACCATGTACACAACGAAGTGTGCAGGCAATGATAGTCACAGGAAAAACTAAATAAAATTGATTCTGTCTTTCTCTCTCTCATTGTCCCTCTCTCTTTATTAAAAAAAAAAAAGATCCTTTAGGTATTAAATGTTTCACATTCACATGGATAAAGCAATGACATGTCCCCTAGCCAGCTAAAGACAGTGCTAATGTTATGAACAGAGGGATTTTCTGGTCTTGTTGTGAGTGATTTGGATGGAGCACATCTAAGATGGAATACAGGTTGAGGCTGGTGCAATCTAGTAGAATTATCAAGTCAATCTAAAGATAAAATTAAATCTGTCAGATTAATGTTTTCATGATACTCTAAAGACTGGATCTAATATATCCACAAAAGCTCACAGAGGCTATGGTCCACCCGACAAGATCTGAAAATCTCAGAATTCAGTGCCTGCTCAAAGATGTGAATTTAGTCCCCAGCCAAGTGATTGTGAGTTAGCAGAGACACAAAAGCTTACCAGTGCAATAAAATGCATATTAGATTAATAATAAATTATAAAGGGACACAAGTGTTTGATTTAATTATTATATAGCTGTTTTCTAATAACTCTGGGAAAGTAATTTAGCATCTTTTTGGTATCTGCTGAGTTATAAACCAATGCTGACCTCAATGTAGTATAAAGTACATCTGAAAACTTTTAAAATCAAATTATAATTTCAAAATTTTTAATTATTTAAATTTAAATTAGTATTTTTAAAATATTTAATATAATTCATTTAGCATACACACACACACATATACACACGCACACACAAATGAAGGCTTTGTGAAATTGGTGCTAGAGAAAAATGAATTGCCAATTGTAAATTGGTTACTTGCCAGAAGACAAACAAAAACAATTTTATTATAAACTCCACATACCATTCAACTTGCTCTGGCCATACAATTTTGTCAAAATGAATACTGACTGAACATCATATTCCCCATCTATAAGACCTAGAGATAAAATAGCTCAGGCTTTCTGCAGCAAGTACTCTGAATATAAATGAAGGGGATGTCCTATAGACAAGTCTCCTTTTCCTGGTTCCAAATGTACCCTGGTCTTGTGTGGGGTTTCACAGTTTCAGAGCTTATACAGGAAGTTGAGATGAATGGTTTTGGAAAGGGTCAAAAGTGTTGCAATGACATGTCCAAAACAGAAAAATGCTGAACTATAGTTTTATTCGGTTCCTCATACAATAAAATCAGTGCATCAGCAGGATTTACTAAGAAGTGATCAAAATGTGTAGAGGACCAAGGCAAAACACTGTGAGAGTTCCAAATTATTGAATAGAATTCACATTAAACTTCACTATTAAACCTTATTATTAGGTGATGTCAACTAGGTCACAGAATGATTCTTTATAGTATATTAGAATATTTTGCCTTCTTGGGTTGACATTTCTCGTGTACCTCAGTACATTTTTGCACCTCTATGGAATGATCTTTTCTGAACAATGAAGAAATTCCCTGTTTCACTACTTCTCTTAAATGAGCCTTTGTGGCTATTTTCATTATTAAGATAGACCTCAAGTCTGGAGTTAAGAACTCAAGGCTGCTGTGTTGGAGAATTTTTCCTTGAATTTCCCATCAATGATTTCCATAGGAAGATTTAGCCAAATGCCTCTGAGCAGTAACCATAATCCTTGTGAAATAATCTTGAGTAGGGATGAGAAAATTAGAAAAGAAAATGAAGATGTCTAGAAAACAAGATCTGAAAAGACTATAGCAGTCTTCACCTTGCATCGTTCTGATGTAGATGAATTCCAGTTTCCATGATTTAGTTAAAAAGTCCCCCCAAACATAGCTCAATCCATAAAGGATAAAATGTGAAACATGATCCAAGTCCCCAAAACACAGTTCAAATTTTAGATATCCATGTTAACTGAGTAACTACATACAGTACAAACTTCACTGCTATCTCTTTTATGTACAAGCACTACATATATAGCAGATGTGCATCATGATCTGTCATGTCACTTATCTGAAGACTGTTGGTGACTGATCACTGAATATCTGTTCTTCAGTTCATGAACAGCCAAGTATACAGCTGTGTTACGTATTTGTCCCCCAGTGATAAACCTATGTGGCATTTTATAATGGATTATCAAAATAGAAAGCAGGGCAAAAAAGAAGAAATATCAAAGGAATGAAAAGTAAGGATACTGAATGGGAAATTCAAATGGGCCATAAGCGGAAAAGCAGAAGAAATAACTGAATGTGGGAATGCAGACATTACTGCCATGCAGGAGGCTCTCAAGATGCTGCTAGAGCAACTTGGTGAAAGGAATTCACTGGCATGAATGAGGAAGGTTAAGGAGGGCAGACACAAAGAAAGATGATATCCCAGAGGAAGTGACTTTGGCAAAAACAAAAGTAAAAACCATGTTACGTTGAAGGGACTCCCAGAGATATTTCATAACTCTGAAACTGTAAAGGATAAAATGTTGAAACATGATCCAAACAGGAGACTGATAATTCACCAGGGCATAGAAAAGATGCTTGAGCTGTAATAAAAGTTACACAATAAGAATACAAGAGTTATTCAAAGTATGCTTGACAAAATAATTATAATTATCAGCAATTCTAGTGTTTTAATTTATCATGTACTAAATATCAGTTTGACTCTTTTTCATTTTCCAATGCAGTTATTATTGATAGTATGAGCTTTTTTAAGGCTTTGAAAAAAGATTTTTAAGGCTATTTATAACAGTGATTTTTCCTACTCCTTATTAAGGTTGATAAAATACTAGACTAGCAACCATATTCAAAAACACATAAAAAAGATAATACACCATGCCCAAGTGGGTTTCATTTCAGGGATGCAAAGATGGTTCAACATACAAAAATCAATAAATGTGATACATTACTGAAACAGAAGCAAAGTCAAAAACCACATGATCATCTCAATAGACACAGAGAAGGCCTTTGACAAAATCCAACCCCCATTCATGTTTAAAACCTGGAGAAGCAAGGGATTAAAGGATCTTACCTTAACATTGTAAAGCCCATTTATGACAAATTCATAACCAGCATTATCCTAAATGGAGAAAAACTGAAACCATTCCCACTAAACTCAGGAACAAGACAAGGCTGTCTACTCTCACCACTCTTATTCAATATAGGTCTTGAAACACTAGCCAGAGCAATCAAACAAAAGAAATCAAAGGGATACAAACTGGTAAAGAAGAAATCAAACTATCTCCATTTGCTGATGATATGATTCTGTACTTGGAGACCCAAAAACTGCTACAGCTGATTGATGAATTTGGCAAAGTAGCACGATATAAGATCAATACCCATAAATCAATAGCTTTTCTATACTCCAACAGTGACTCCGATGAGAATGAAATCAGGAAAACCATACCCATTCATAATAACCTCACAAAACAAAAAACAAACAAATAAAAAAACCCAAAAAAACCTTGGGAAGTAATCTACCTAGAGAAGCAGAAGACACCTCTACAAGGAAAATTGTAGAACTCGGAAGAAACAAATAGAAGGAGACCCGAGAAGATGGAAAGACATCCCATGTTCTTAGATAGTCAGAAGTAATATAGTCAAAATGAGCATTCTGCCAAAAGTATGATATACAGTTAATGTAATCCCTATTAAGATAACAATGACATTCTTCACAGATATAGAAAAATCAATTCTTAGATTCATTTGGAAAAATAAGAGACCCAGAATAGCTAAAGCTATACTTAGCAAAAAAAAGTGAAGCAGGAGGTATCATAATACCTGATCTGAAAATATACTACAGAGCTGTAATTACAAAAACAGCCTGGTATTGGCATCAAAATAGACATAAAGACCAATGTAATGGAATAGAAGATACAGAGACAAAACCACAATTCTATAGCCATCTAATATTTGACAAAGGTGGCCAAAATATAACTTGGAGAAAAGATAGCCTTTTCAACAAATGATACTGGGAAAACTGGATAGCTACATGAAGAAATGAAATTGGATCTGAATCTCTCACTCCACACAAAACTCAAATCAAAATGGATCAAAGACCTAGGAATTAAACCTTACAACTGTTAGAAGAGAAAATAGGGTCAACAGTCCACCACATAGGAGCTGGCACAGACTTCTTAACAAGACCCCCACAGTGCAAGAATTAAAATCAAGAATCAATAAGTAGGATGCCACTAAACTAAAAAGCTTCTGCACAGCTAAGGAATCAATTAAGGATGTGAAGAGAGAGCCTACAGAATAGGGGAAATCATGGCCAGCTATGCCTCTGACAAGGGTCTAATATCCAAAATATACAAAAAACTTGAAAAGCTCAATAAAAATCATAAATAACCCAATCAATAAATAGGCAAAAGAGCTAAACAGAAACTTCTCAACAGATGAATGAACATATAAAAAACATTCAACATCTCTAGCCATCAGGGAAATGCAAGTTAAAGACTTCATTAAGATTTCACCTCACACCTGTCACAATGGCAAAAGTCAAGAATACAAACAACAACAAATAATGGAGAGGGGGTGGGGAAAAAGCAACTCTTAAACACTGTTGGTGGGACTGCAAACTAGTACAACCACTCTGGAAAGCAGTATGGAGACTCCTCAAAAAATTAGGAGTGGAACCACCCTATTACCCAGCTATCCCACTTCTGGGTATCTTCCCAGATGATATAATTTCGGCATTCTTCAGTGACACAGCTACATCAATGTTTATAGTAGACAATTCACAATAGCTAAATTCTATAATAAACTCAGATGTCCATCATCGGATGAATGGATCAAGAAACTGGTGTATATGTAGCACAGAATTCACACTTAGCTATTAAAAAGATGAAATCAGGGGCTGGATCAGTGGCTTGGGGGTTTCGGAGCTTGCCTGGCATGTGCAAGTATGCGAATTCAAACCCCAGCACCACATACACAACAAAGTCTTGGAGCAACAAAGGCCATGTGAAAAACCAAATAAAATTATTCTCTCTTTCTCTGTTCCTCTCCCCCTCTCTCTCAATGTCCCCTCTCTCTTAAAAAAAATTGAAATCATGGCTTTTGCTGGTAAATGATGGAAATGCACAAAATTATTGTTATGGTTTGAATGTGAGGTTTCCTCCAAAAGCTCACTTGTGACAATTTGGGAAGGAGGAGGTGAAACGATTGGGTTATAAAAGGCTTAATCCAATCAGTGAATGAATTCCCATACAGTGATTAACTGGAGGCTGTAGGCTGGTGAGATGTGGCTGCAGGAGGTGGGTCATTGAGGGCATGCCTTTGGGTACACATTCTATATCTGGCAAGGAGTTTCTCTCTCTGCTCTGCTTCCTGATGTGATATCTTGAACTGCTTGTCTCTCTGGAGTCATGACTACCACCATGATGTTCAGCCTCACCTTGAGGCCTGAGGAATGGAGCTGGCCTTCTGTGGATTAAGACCTCTGAAACCATGGGCCTCTAAATAAACTTTTCCTCCTAAAAACTGTTCTTGTCAGGTTGTTCAGTTGCAGCAATGAAAAAGCTGACTAAAACAATCATGTTGAGTAAAATTAGCCAAACGCAGAAACTCAAGGGCCGAATGTATTCTCTCATATGTGGAAGCTAGAGTACAATATAGGAAAGAGTAAGAGAATAATAAGTTTAGATAATAGACTTAAACACAGATTACCAATTGAACTGGGGGCAATCTCACAGACTAGGGGTGTGGGGGGAATGGAGGGGGGAAGGGGTATGATAAAAGGAGGATATATGATGTGTACATGTATGGAAGTGTAACAAAAAAAACCTCTTCAATACGTACAACTATAATGAAAAATAAAACCTTATTTTAAAAAATTGTTATGCAGAGTTTCAGCTTACATGGTTGTGTCTACAGTTTCACAGATCTGTACAAAGCAAAGACTCCCTGTACATAACAAAAGTTCAAGGAAAGGAAAAGAAAGATCAGACAGGCCTATTTCAAAGAATTTCAAAATGTCAGCTGGTTTCTTTGAATATAATTGCACCTTAATCCTACAGGAACTAGAGGACTAGGATTGCAGCCCTAGCAATCATATATCAGCCATCTAAATGATGGAAATAAGCTATTATTACATCAAAGAGGAAGGAAGGAGAACCATGAAAAGTCTGGTTTATAGAGTAGTATTTCCCTACATAATTACCACAAATTTTATGCTATATTTGTTTTGCAAAATTGTAGGGGTGTGTCCATTAAATGAAGCTGTTTTTTAAAAAAGTTACAGCATTAGGGCTGGAGTGGGAACTCAGCAGTAGAATGCTTGCCTGTCATGCACAAGGACCTGGGTTTGAATCCCAGCACCACAAATAACTGTCAGAAAAACAAAAAACAGAAAACAAATAAAATTGACTTTCTCTTTAAAAAAAAAAGTTTCAATAGTAATTAAAAATCATTTAGAACTAAACTGTCTTTGGCGCAAGATTATGGTGCATGGAATACTTGTGAATATATGTTAATGCAGTCACAATGATGATGTGGTGGAATATGGAAACTCCTTCTCCTCAAAGTGAGGACATAGCTCACTATAGTTCTGGGAAGTTTAGCCTCATAAAAGTCTGGATTTCACCTTGGACCACAAAAAACTCACATGTAGAGCCGGAAAAACCACTCAGAGAAAACTCCTATATCAAGTTCAGACCATAAATGGTCATGAGGTAAAGTTAAAAAGAGCTATAAATGTGGAAAAGTAAAATCCAGGGATCTGAGTGGCTGTTAACACTGCAGGGGTTGTGATGTCCTGGATCCTAAGAAAAGCATAAGCCCTCAGGTCTTCCTCTCTTTGGCGGGATGAACAGGCCATAACCAGGAGGCCTCTTACAAGAGGCTCCAAAAGAAAAGCTGCTTCAAATCAGGTGCAAAATAGGCCCCTGCACTGAAATGACTGACGTGTGTCTCTAAGCCAGGGGCTGTGTGCACTCATTTCATGTCTCAAGCCTCTAGCCCAGTGCCCTGTAGTCAGTTCATACACTGTCGTGGGTATTCATAGAACAAATGAACAAATTAGACCAACATTCTACTTGTCAATAAACACTACATCTACTCAGAGAATGGACCTACATATAGTGTTAGCCTTCATGGAAATAAAATTCTCAAATTCAAGATGGGGAGTCAGTACAGGGTAATAGCAAATAGCAGAGTTCAAATTCCACAATTACCAGGAAATAGCAGGGTGACTGCTGACAAACTGCCTAACTTATATGTGCTTCAAATTCTGATCTATAAAATGGGAATAACAATAGTACCTATACCCAGAGTCCCTAGGAGAAATAAATGTGATTTCAGGTATAGCGTGCTTGGTACAGTGCCTGTTCTACAGCTATTATGATCAAGGCCTCTAAATGGGAGGCCAGGATGGATGAATCCAGTGTAGAGGTGCCTCTTCCACACACAGCAGACACCACATTTACTCATTAAAGATGAGCTGAAATGGGGCCAGGCATGGTGGTGCACTCCTGTAATCCCAGCAGCACAGGAGGCAAAGGCAGGAAGATCACAAGATCCAAGCCAGCCTCAGCAACCAGTGAGGCCCTAAGCAACTTAGTGAGATACTGTCTCCAAACAAAAAATAAAAGGGCTAGGGATGTTGGTCAGTGATTAAGTGCCCCTAGGTTTAATCCCCAGTTCCCCCCTCCAAAAAAAAAAAGATGAGCTAAAATTATAAATCTCCACCAAAATCTCTTGGTTTATAAACATGTTCCTTAGAATATGACTGGTACAAAAAATGCAAAAACATCCAACCTCACAAACACAAAAATAAAAATTAAAGCAAGATGCTTTTTAACCCATCAAATTAGCACAGAGTTTAGAATTTTAATGATGTGAGAACCGTGAGGTGAAAGACAGATATTCTCAGCTGCAATGGCAGGAACCGATGGACTGGTTCTGGAAAACATTTTGGCAGTGTGAATCAAGAGGCTTAAAATATCTTTGCCACCTCTAGGCTTACATATCTTCAGCAGAGTTATTTTCATAGTATCAAAAAAAAAAGAAAAACCTTGGAAATATCCCTAATATCCATCAAGATGAGACTTAAGTAAATTATTGTACATCCATAGAAGGGGAGCAGAGGCAGCCATAACAAGAGCTCTGAAGACACATCCTGAAAACGAGGGTGTGCAAGGACATAAGCTGTGTGAGTCCATCTGTGGTTTCTGTTTTTTAAAAGAAAGATAACAAATATAAATAGAGAAAGGCAGAAAGCGAAATGGGAAATTCACTAGAATGCACCAATAGCTTATTTCTAGGTTGAGGGACTACAGATGACTTTTGTTTTTCCCTCTAGCTTCCTATATTGTACAAGGTGTTCTAAAGTGATGTGTACAGCCAGCTTTCTGTATCTGTGAGTTCCACATTTACAGGTTCAGCCTGCTGTGAGCCCAAAATATTAAAAATAAAAATCAGGTCTGTGCTGAATTTGTACAAACGTCTTCCTTGTCATTATTTCCTAAACAAACAGTACAACAATCATTTACATAGCATTTATGTTGTACATGGTACTATAAGTAATCACGAGATAATTTAAAGTATACGGGAGGACATGTGTAGGTTAAATGCAAATGCTGTGCCATTTTATAAGACACCCGTACCAATGGATTTTGGTATCTGGGACAGGGGGCAGGGATCCCAGAACCAGTCCGCCAGGGATACTGAGAGACAACAGTATTACATTTCAAGTCAGAAAAAGAAAAAAGGTAAAGTTTCTTTTGTAAAAATTCAGCTTACAGTGAACAGATTGACCTCTGCTTCATTCCTAAAAGTAATTTCACTAATGATAATGTCATGATCAGCAAATTTCTATCAATCCAAACTCGATAAATCACACTAATGTGAAATAATCTTATAATCATAAAAAAAGTTTGTTCCCTGCCCAAATCATATGCTTTGACCCTAAAGGCCTGGGTCTTCCAATATAGTTAAACGATTTCCCTAACATCAGTGAGGACAGAATAGGCCCTGAGGCTGTACCAGTTCTTTTCTTGAGATAAAAGCTTTATTGAAATTCTAAGATAATTTCCAAAAGAGGTCTAGACGCTGTCTTGAAGGCAAGAGTGGTGAGGTGTCTTGACAGCTGCCACTGTTGGTCCTTTGTTCGCCTCTTTTTCCCTTTTAGATGAAAGTTAAGAACATCTATGAAATCACTAGCATTTCCAGAACGCTATACGTTGGAAAAGCTCTTTGAATATAGCATCAGTCATCTCTCTTGCATATGTATATATCACCGAGGATACACACAGCTTAAACTTCTGAGGAAAAGTAAAATTTATAACATATACAACAGGCATATATGCAACCTTTTGCTAGACTCTGCTTTTCTAAAGGTTGCAGAACAAATCATTATTTCCCCTGCTGTACTGATGTGATGCTTACTGGTCTTCAATGACTATTTCAGGAAGAGCAGGAATAAATCTTACATCTTCAAAGTTTAAAGTAAGTTTAGAGTGTGGCCTCAGAACTTCACTCATTTAGTAAATTTCCTTTGCAACTGGTACGGCCACAGTGTGCAGAGTGAACTTTAGCCATCATGCGCAGAACCTATGTGCCTTGTGATGACAGTCTATACCGTTGATGCCAAATCTGACACAGCATTAAGAGCTGCCCTCAGAGGTTTGGCTGCATGACTGTCACAGCAAAGCAAGATCAAAGAACACAGCTTCCTGTGGCTGCTTCCTTAAGGGCTGCAGAGCTGCACACTGAGAACGAGCAAACATGGTTCAGTGGGATTTCTCCAAGGGCGAGCACATGTCTACAGAGAGGTTCAAACCGGAAAACGAAGAGGTGGACCCTAACGCTCCAGAGGATCACACGCTATCTTAACACTAACGTAGCCCGTGACCACCTGCTCATCAAATGAAATGCATGCAAATGTTCTGTAAATATGAAAATGCTCTATGAGTTTAAGGTGCCCTTATTGCTAGTAGTTCAACCATTCATTCTAAAAAACTTTTAAAACAATAACAAATAAAAAAAAAGCACCTTCTTAGGAATTAAAGGTGAACTGTAGCAAAATATGGTGGACAATATATACTTCAACCAGACAATTAATATTGAAACTGAATATTTGTATTATAACAACACTCTTCTATTACCACTTACATAAAATATTTTACTATTGCCTCCTAGAAATTATAATTTCATCACAAAAGCATCAAAGAAAAATAGAAATAAATACTTACTTAAAATACCAAACTGTCCCCAGAACAGAAGTATGGCCAAAATTGGGAAAATAACAACAAGAATATTTTCATTTGGAGAAAACCATGACACTAAGAAGAAAGAAAACAAAACAAAGTTAGTATTTATTCTAATCATTTTAAATCCTGCTAATGCTCTCAAATATATCTTATGTAGAGGAACAATAAAAATAAGACTATGGCCTTAATTCATACACACACACGAAACAAATTACACATATAATTTATTTGTATAACAGATTTTTGTTTAGGAAACAAAAGCTTCAGCTATTTAAGTATCTCTCACATTTCTTCCTGAGCTGTATGGAAGGAGTCAGCACAGTACAGCAGCTAAGAACAGAGCTCTGTGGCCACACTGGCAGGGTTTGAAACCCAACTCTAATTGACAATATGTGTAACCTCAGACAATGTCTAAACACCTTTGTTCAGTGTCCTCGACTGTTACACAGGTATGACAGGACCTACCCCTTGAAGGTTGCCTGTGACTAAGTTAACATATATAAAGGGCTTAAAACAAGGGCTGGCACTTACCAAGTGCTCAGAAAATGTTAACTACCACTATCATGTGTCTTTATGTTTAATACCTGTATCCATAAGGAGCCTAGAATTTACATTCAAGCAACACTGAAGTGCTCCTGTAAAGATTGACTCAGGGAACCCAGGTGAGGGAGCTCACTCTACCCCTGTCCCTCCCTTACTGCGACTAAGACAAGACAGGTAAGCCCTGCCTTTCCTCAAACTGACTGTGAAATAGAAGCCTAATTCATGAACAATTAGACTCAGAAGAATCCTTTACACATAAACATGAGGATCTTTTGGTTATTACAGAAGCTGTTATTAAGTGGGTCACATATTATTTACATAGTTAACATATATCCACACATAGACAGAGAATAGAGATATTTAGACTTCAAATAAGAATTGTTGAGAACTTTTAAAAACTTAAGTTTAATCGTATCTCACAAACCCTTAAGACTGTAATTTAACTATGAGATTTCTTCTGTAACAATAGAGCCAAGTATGTGCACTGAAAACATTTGCAAGTTTACCGGCACAAGGGGGATGTGCTGTCTGGAGAACCCTTTTGAATATAGTCCCCAGCAAGTAATGGCATTCCTGTGAAATCATCACTATGCATTCAAATCCCCTGCTGCTCTGCCCTCAGTATCAGCATGTGAGGAATATCATGTGCTTTCACTCCATAATGATAGCCATGTACTTCTATTAAGCTTATAATGTTAAACCTAGATAAAATGCTTACATTAATCCCTGGAATGTAACAACATTATAAATTCTATCTTAGCGCTATTAGCTTTCCAGAATCTAGCATATTTCCCTATCCATAGCAGAGACTCAACACATTTGCTGTTGAAGGTTACAAGACAGTTTAGTGAGTGAATGGAATATAACTTTTGATGCTTCTTGGTTGCAGAACTCTACCAGGAAAGGTGTTTCTAGATACTGAGTCAATACCTTAATTTCCAACTGTATAACTGAACATCATCCTATAACAAAGAAAACATGCTTCAATACAGCATGTAATTCTTCCAGGGAAAAATTTTGGGCATTATGCTTAGGTTTTCATATCTAATACCAAAGGATTTTGCAAGTTTTTTGACCTAATAACTATGCTGAATCAATTCATTTTTCTTAACCCACTTCCTCTATTATTTTTCCTTGAGTTACATATATTAACTATTCACATACTCATAATTATCATGAGAATTTATTAACTCCCACTTAGAATTGAGGAGACTGAGGCACAGTGAATTAAGAATTATAAGCATCTTTCCTTTATATGTCCCAAACTCACGCCTGATGTCCTCCCTCGCCCACCCAATGGGACTCCCTTCTATTTTCCTCATGTTGGTAGTGGTCATTCCATTTTTTTTTTTCAGATGCTCAAGATGAAAAACCTGGAATTCTACCCAACTCCTTGGTTTCTCTTTTACTCACATCTAGATGGGTAGCAAATCCTGCCAGTTCTACCTTCAAATACAGTCAGTATCTGTACAAGATGAACTGATAATGATACGTTCATTCCCTGACTACCTCACCCACAATCTTAGCATACATTAATAGAAATCTATTAATAAAAATAAGAGGCACATTCAACCATGGTCAATCACTGATCACTCACTTATTCCACAGCATTTATTGGAAGCCCACCATAGCACTTTTTCCCATGGGTTCTCAAAGGCCCAGCAGTAAAACAGTGCTGGATCTCTGAGCTGGAGGGATAGAATGGAAGAATAAACTTTTGGAGGCAGTATGGAATGGGCTCTGAGGAGAGGAACTAGAACTGAGCCTTGGGTGGGGAGGAACCTGCCATGTGAAGCCAGGGAAGAGGAGATGCCAAAGGAACCGCAAGTTCAGGGAGCCAAGTGATGGAAATGCCCTCAGTATTACAAAATCAGATGCAAAGGGTTTGCTGGGGCAAGGTCAGGTTGGGTCTTAACAGCTTGTTAAAGGAGTTTGTAAGTTATTCTAAAGGCAATGACAAGTGGCTGGAAGGCAGAAATATTGAAGGAAAATGATCTCATTTAAAATCTCTTTTGGCAGCCATGTGGAGAACGTATCCTGGAGAAGCTGAATCTGTCTGAACACTATGGTAAAAATCATGCTTGGCAGACAGGAAGATGTGACCAACAAACCCCATCCAAGTTCAGTTTTACTATCACATTTAAAAATGTTGTGGATTTGCTCCAAACAAAGGTGACTAGAATTGGGAAACAATCAACAATGAGTAAAAGAATCAAGACTCTTTACCCCAGGCATAATAATCTTAGGAGAAACAATGCAGGAATCCCAGTGAGTGAGAAAGTACATGGTAGCAAGTTGGAGCATGACTTAAGAACTGGAACTGCCTGATAATAGCCCAGGGCCTTTGGAAGTGACAGTGCCTTCTCAAGCCATGGCCCTAGGTAACAACACAGAATGGCTGACTACCTGTGTGGAACAGAGGTAACTTGTCAATTAGATGGTGGGACGGACTAGATGATTCTTTGATGACTCCAAGATTCTATGCAGAAATAATGAGAAAAATAAGAGGACATTTCAATGATAGTGAGTGCGATTACAGAACAAAAGCTGCTAGGGTCTAAGGGACTCTTAAGTGGAGCTCATCAGAAGCACCAGGAGGGTCACTCCAGGCTCACACACTCTCCCCTCTCATTGCCACCCCAAGATTTTCACATGTTCCCTGATAGTAATACGACAGGTTTGGGAATGCCTGTGATTCTTAGCTTAAAATCACTTCTGTAGCTTTCTGCCAGAGTTAGCTCTAGCCACTGAACTGAATGTCTTACCTTTCTCTGTAATTTGTTATGGTGGGAAAAAATGAGAATCGCTGAATTGGATATTTAAGAACCAGTTAAGAAACTAGGGGGAAAAAGCCAATGTATTACATAAAACCACTTATATGTCCATTAAGTTGTTGATTTGTTGTGGTACTACTGTCAGGTGATCTTTTTCCCCAAAGGGGGAGTGAGACAAGATAATTCTCTAAGATCCCTTTCAGTTCTAAATTTCTATGGCACTAAGAAAACAAATTAAGCATAAAATGGACTAAGAACAGTATCAGATATCTTTCTGTCTCATGATTGGGAAAGATAATCCCAGGGCATTCACACTTTTGTTCTACCCAAGCTATGGCTGGCATCTCTATCAACCTCTCCTAAGTTTCTACTCCTGCTCAGGAAGAGCAGCTCACAGGCAAGGGAAGAGAAAAAAAAAAAAAAATTAAGAGGGTCTGGGATGAACTCCTAAGCCTAGTGTTATCAAAACTCAGGACTTCACTTTCCTTATCTTTGTGTACAAAAATGGGACAACTTGAGTTGGATGTGGTAGCACACGTCTGTAATCCTGTCAGCACAGGAAACTAAGGCAGGCAAGTTCAAAGCTAGCCTTAGCCCAACTTAGTGAGGCTCTAAGCAACTTAGTGAGACCCTGTCTCAAAATAAAACATGAAAAAGGGCTGGGGGTATGGGTCAGTGGTTAAATGCCACTGGGTTCAACTCCTGGTAAAAAAAAAAAAAAACAAAAACAAAAGAAAACCAAACGCTAATTCAAAAGGGTTAAGGGGCTACTGTGCTCAACTAAGGGTGCCTTTCCTTCAAACACATAGGAGATGATCGTGATAAAATTTACAACACCAAAATTCAAACCCAATTTTTACTTGATGTTTCAGGACTGTGATTTTTTTTTTTTTTTTTAGTGTGTCAAGTTGCCTGGGCTACAGTCCCCAGTTATTTGCTCAAACTCAGAATTCTAAGGTTTCCCCCAAATCTCCGCCCCATACACCAACATCTTGTGTACTTCTTTCCTCATGGGTGTGAGACTAGAATATGTTCATTTTCCTGAATATGTCACCTGGAAAATGGAGTTTGCTGATGTAATTAAGGTCCCTAATCAGTTGAGATTAAGAAGGGAGATTATCCTCCTGGAACAGAAGGCTGACTTAACCAATTAATGCCTTAAAGGGTTCTGGGCTTTACAGGAAAAATAGTTCAGCATGTGAAAAGGATTATACAAGAGGAAGTCTCCTTCCCTGGCCTTAAATACACAAGGGGATATGTAGCATCGGTGGGACAAACCTCTAAGAGCTAGTAGTCCTCAGGCAAATGAGCAGTGGCCTCAGTCCTGCAATGACAGGAAACTGAATCCTGCCACAACCATGTATTTGAAACAAGCCTCAAACTCCCCATAAGAATACAACTCACAATGACATTCTTCACAGAACTGGGAAAAAACAGCCTTAAAATTGATTTGGAAGAATCAAAGACCCAAAATAGCCCAGGAAATTTTAAGTCAAAAAAAGCAATGCTGAAAGAATCACAGTATACAATTTCAAATTATACTAAAGTTACGGTTAAAAACAAACAAACACCACCAACCAAAAAAAAAAAAAAAACCAGATGCATGGACCAACGGCACAGAATAGAAGACACAGAGATAAATCCACACATCTAAGTCATCCAGTCCTTGACAAAGGTGTCAAAAACATACATTGGAGAAAAGACAGCCTTTTTAAGCAATGGTACTGAGAAAACTGGTTATCCAAATGCAGAAGAATTAAATTAGACCCTTATCTCTCACCCTACACAAAAATCATCTCAAAATGGATCAACAACCTGGGAATTAGACCAGAAGCTTTGCAACTCCTAGAAGAAAATGTAGGGTTAATACTCTAGTTGTTAGGCACAGGCAACAATTTCTCAATAGGATCTCTAAAAGCTCAGGAAATAATGTCAAGAGTTAATAAATGGGATAGCATCAAATTAAAAACCTCTGAACAGCAAATGAAAGATCCAGGAATGTAAAGAGAGAACATACTGAGTGGAAGAAAATCTCTCCTAGCTACTCTTCTGACAGAGGATTAATATCTAGATCATATAAAGAGCTCAAAAAACTTTACACGAAAAAATCAACCCAATTAATAAATGGGCAAATGAATTAAAGACACTTCTTACGAGAAAAAATACAAATGGTCAACAAATAAATTAAAAATATTCAATGTCATTAACAATTAGGGAAATGCAAATCAAAACTACACTGAGATTTCATCTCACAACTATCAGAATGGCAGACATTAGGAATACAAATGATAATAAATGCTGGAGAGGATGTAGAGAAAAAGAAAATTTTTACACTGCTGGTAGGACTATAAACTAGTACAACCGCTATGGAAATCAGCATGGAAGTTCCTCAAAAGACTTGGCATGGAACACCACCATATGACCCAGCTACACTACTTCTCAGTATTTATCCTGAAGAATGAAAGTCATCTTACTATAGTGATACATGCATATCCATGTTTATGGCAGCACAATTCATAACAGCCAAACTATGTCCATCAATGAATGAATGGATAAAGAAAATATGGTAAATATCACAATGGAATTTTATTCAGCCATAAAAAAATAAAATTATGTCATTTCTAGGAAAATGGAGGAACTGAAGACCTCATGTTAAGTGAAATAAGTCAAACTCAGGGTTAAGGTTAAGGGTCCTATGTTTTCTCTCATATGCAGAAGCTAGAGAGGAAAAAGGAAAAGAAAAGTCAGGTCAGGGCAGATCTCCTAAAAATCAAAGAGAGATCAGCAGAAATAAGAAACCAAGGGATGCAAGGCAGGGAGGGAGGCGGGAAGTACTAGGGAGGGATACTGGGCAAATTATAATTGTGTGCACATATCAATATGTAACAACAAATCCCATCGTTATGTACAACTCTAATGTACCAATAAAAAAAGGTCAAAAAAACAAAGAATACAACTTGGCCAACATCTTACTTTTAGCTTTGTAGGACTTTGAGCAGATGACCCAGTCACACCATGAACAGAGCTGTGAGCCACCAAAGTATGAATGAATAAATGTGTGTTGTTTTAAGCTGCTATGTCTGTGGTTATTTTTTGCACAGCACTAGAAAACTAATATGAAGACCTTACAGTGTGTTCATATCATCATTATGAACAGAATATATACCATGTTGACAATGATAGAATTTATAACTCTGTGAATTTGAACTGACATTTTTTTCAGGGAGTACTGGGGATCAAACTCAGGGCCTTGCTAAGCAAACCCTCTACCACTGGGCTACACCCCACCCCAGCCTTTGAACCAACCTTTTTAAGTAAAGTCATAATAAGCTTATATACTTAAGAGTATTTAAGTTTTCAATCTGTTTTTTTTTAAGAGAAAGGGACAATGAGAGAGAGAGAGAGAGAGAGAGAGAATCAATTTTATTTAGTTTTTCATCTGATTTTCATTGCTCTGACACTAAGTTACAAATGGTGGTGGGGTTTGAACTCATGTCCTTGTGCATGCCAGGCAAGTGCCATAAGTGCTGAGCCACAGCTCCAGCCCCTACTCTCGATCTTTTTTGTATTATCAATAGAAATAGAAATCTTAATAAATTTTATAAGTACAATTTTTACAGTTAGTATTTAGTTATTTAAAAAGTGTTTTCATATAGGAAACACACACACACACACACACACACACACACACACACACAGAAATCCTATGGTGGTTTTGGAGAGATCTAGGCTACAATTCTGGCTGTGACTCTGACCTTGAACAAGGACCTGGAACCTCTTTTACTCTACATGTGTTAAATGGTGAAACCTGCATCTATGTTCTAGAGTGCTAGAGAAGAACACAGACACGACTTACATTAAGTATCTGGCATTTGCTCAAATAAATAAATAAATGTCAGGTCATCTTTCACTTATTCCTTGATTTCAGAGATAATATTTTTGCTGTCACTGAATCCATAGTGTCCAGAGCAGTGCCTGTCACATAGTAGGCACTCAAGTCTTTGTTAAGGAAGAGACAGGGTATCTTATTGATGACAAACATTCCCATAATTGAGATGGTTTCCTCGCTGTACTGATAAAAAACTGAGGGCAACATAGTTGAACTTCTTATCTGAGTTTTGTAAGCTAGAAAATGATGAGGTGTAGAAAAACAGATTTCTAAATTCAAGACCTGTGCTTCTTTCATAGTGTTGTACAATACACTGGTACCAGCGGTCTACAAAACTATGTCTCATAGACAGTGCTTCAACACATTCAATTCTCATGTTCCAAAAAAGGGTATACTGAATAGTCTCCATTTCCTGCACTCTATTTTGTGGTATTCGATTCTCACTGAGTGATTGCTACTCCTCATTTATCCACATTTTCTGTTTTTGCAAAAAAAAAATATATATATATAATATAGTAAAAAAGGGTTTCTAATGCCTAAATCCCCAAAGTCTATATGATGGGTAAGAATCATCATTACAACAAATATGTATTCCACAGCAAGAGTCCTGCCCTCCTTCCCTATTTAACCTCTTGGTGCAGAGGAATATTTTATTTTTCCAGTGCAAAGTGATTGCACAATAGTGGCACCAAATCATGACTAAGACATGGAGAAATTAGATCTTTCTTACGTTACTGATGAGAGCATAAAATGGACTAGCCGCCATTCTGAGAAGCTAAGCATATACTCATCATACAATCCAGTAATCAGAGTTCTAGCAATTGACCAGAGAAACCAAATGTGCATCTAAACAAGAGCTATATGCAGCCTCATTTGTAATAACCCATACCTGGAAGTGACCAACATGTCCTGCAACAGGTGAATGGTTAGACCAGCTCTGATAAAATCCATACCATTGAATACTCCTCAGTTAAAACAAAAGTTGAGTAAATAAAAATAAACCAAAAGACAGAACAAAACAACCAAAGAACCTAAAAACTGACACATGCAACAACATGGATAGATCTCAAGGGCACTGTGCTAAGTGAAAAAAACCCAATCTCAAAAGGTCACCTTTCTTGATTTCACTTATGTAACATTGACCAGCGAGTGCTTGTCAGGGTACGGGTAGCTGGAGGTGGGGAATGTGACCATGAAGGGTTAGATGAGGAGATGTCTATGTTGATGAAATAGCTAGCTCTACATTCTGATTGCTGTAGTAGTTACACAAATATGCTTCTGCCAAAATGACAGAGAATCACTCTCATGCACTGTATTATTATGAACTTCGTGTCTTTGATACTATGCTATAGTTAAATAAGACATAACTGTAGGGAAGACTAGAAGAAAGGTACACAGTACCTTTCTGTGTCTGACTCTTCCTGTGAATCAACAATTATTTCAAAAAGAAAAATGGTACAAAGACAAATGTTTCAAACTTTTGGTAGAATTTCCTACATTCTCTGAAATAAAATAACACTTTCTCATTTTAATGACTGCAAAAGTAAGGTTTTATATGATATTTTGAAAACAAAGAAAAATAAAATAATCACATGCAAAATACGGCCTTGTCTTTATCTCAGAGATGGGCATTCCCTTCCCATTCATTTTCATTCCACCTCCTGAACTTTTAAGTCTTGGTTCTTAGGTTGACCAGTTTTCCTCTCAGTGATCTACCTTGCTTCCAAAGTCACTGTTGACCCCACCCCAACTTGTTCTTTCACTCCCATGAAACTCTTCATTCCTTCAGAACTTCAACCAAGTATTAGATTATCTCCCTCTGGGCACTCACAGTGTATGTGACTGACTGAGTAGATCCCTTCTGAAAGGTGTACATTTAAAAAGAAATCTCCTTATTAGCCCAAATTAATATTAACAGTAAAAGTTGCATGGTAAGCAAGATTTCTACGCACAAAAGTCTTCCAAAATCTTCTTGCTTACTCTGAGCCACCCCTGCCAATTCCTTCCTGCACACAAATCCCTCCACAATACTCCATGCTAGCTTCAGCAACCTGATACCTTATAACATGAACATTCCAGGAAAACTAGTGACATTTGCAAAACATGTTGGTTTTCAGAGAACTTCTACACATGGGCTTTCATTAGATCCTGGGATAATGCCTAAAAGTTAAGTATCTACCTATTTTCATCCTCATTTTAGAGATGAAGCAACTCAGACTCAGTGAAGTAACTTCTCAAGATCACATACATAAAAAGTAAGATGCTGATTCCCAGTCCTAAGCAATATCAAAATGTTTCATCAAACTAAACACCCCATTCCCAATGTGGTAAGAGACATAACAGTAAAAGGTAGAAGAATAGAAGGAAACTAGTTGATCCAATTAAACTGTTCTGATCCCATCTAGAAAACAGGTTTTCAAAGAATGGTCAGCCCCAAGATCTGCTGACCTGCCAGGTGATGTGATGTAAAGTCCCAAAATTCTTGTATACAGATGAAGAAATCAGCTAGCATAGCAAGAAATAAGGAAGAGACTCTGTTTACCCCAGCTAACTTCACAGCCTCACACAACTTACCAATCCAAGTTTGCAAAAAGGACAGAATCAAGTTATAACCAAATATAAATTTCAATTCAGCAATGATGGATTCCTGTTTCCCCGTATCTTGGCCAAGGAAATGAACATCAAAGTAAGACAGCACAGAAAACCTCAAGGAATCATCCATGATAACCTGATCTTTAATCTCCAGATTCTCCTCCTTTGAAGAAGGAGCCGGGCTGGGTTTTATCAACACTTAGTCGAAGTGAAAAGTTACAAAACAAAATAAAAGGGAAAAAGGTGAAGTAATTGAAAAGAGGCTCAAAAATTAGTCACATGAAACAAAGTACTTTTGATAGCAATAAACAGAAAGGCAGAGTAGGTGACTCTGGGTCTGATCACCCAAAAGAACAGTCAGTCCTCAGACCAAAAGGTTGAGAACCACACAACATGGAAGTGAACAATCAATAAATGAGTTTTACTATAGAAAGTAGCAGAGCAAATAAGATAGAAACTATGATCTTAAAGCTGGTAAACATTACACCAACATTCATTATTAACAGTCTGCTTTTTGGTTCAGAGGAGTTCCTAGTCTCATCATATCCCATTTCTAACAGGATCAGTTGTAGCAGGACGTACAAGAAGCTATTACAGGTCTTACTGTTTTCGTCTGTTTACAATTGCTATAAGAGAATGCCCAAGACTGGGTGATTTTTCAGGAACAGAGCTTCATTTTGGTTCATGATTTGAAGACTGAGAAGTCTTCAAATGGGTATAGATATCTGCTCTGCTTCTGGTGTAATATCAGAACAGGGAGGAAGGATGGAATGGGAAGGGAGTGTGTATTAGAGAGAAAAAGCACAAGGAGAGGACTCACTTTGTTACAACCTACTCTCTCAAGAAAGGCCTGAATCCCTCTCATGACTGAGTCACCTCTTAGAGGTCCCACCATCCAACACGGCCACAGTGGCAATCAAGTTTCGACATGAGTTTCAAGGGGGACAAACCATATTCAAACTCTATGACTTACCGACACGATATTTTAGTTCTACGACCGTTTCACCTTCTCTGGTTAATTCTGTCACTTCGCATGTATAGTTTCCTACTTTTGCGTCAGCCTTATCCATCTTCAAAGAAGCATCTCCTTTAAGTAATTCTGAGACTGCGATTTTTGCACTTGAAAAATTACTGTCTGTAGTAGCATTGTTTTGGCCTCCATCATAGATGAAAATATATTTTCCTTTAAATTTCCACTTGACGTACATTTCATTAGTGTTTTGTGCCCCCACATTAATAACAAAACATGGGATGACAACAGTTTCATTGCAAAAGGTGAATTCCACTGATTTGGTTTTATTAAATAGTAGTTGAGCTGAACCTGGAAAAGAAAAAGAAAAAGATTTCATTAATTATAGAGTTCTATACTATACATATTAGATATGTTACAAATCCTTAGAATAAGGAGCAAAGCTTCCACTGCTCACTTAAGCAAGCAGAGCAGCAATGCAGAGGGGCAGTAAAGTGAAAAACAGAGCAAATTATTTCAGTATTAACTTGCATGGAATGCAGACAACACTGTAACTTTCCTTTATCATTCTCAATAATACAAAGTATACATTACCATGCATCTTGGGAATAAATTCAGCAATTGTGTTGGAACATGCAGGTTTAGTATCTGGCTTTGAAAGCTTTGAAGTAATCATTTCTGCCCACTGATATATGTAGAAAAATACTGTGTCCTTACCATGGAAAAATTTTGAAGAGAAAATCAAACCAAATATTATATTCATTCTCAACTTCTATGTACTTCTTCTAAATAGAACCTGCTAAACTGATATGAAATTTATCTGTACCTTTATGCAGCATTTCCAAAAAAAGAGGGGGATTTGGGGGAGCTAGTTCTGCTATACTTTAATATACAAAGTAAATTGGATACATCAAATCACATCTTTCCACTAGGATGGAAAGTCTTAGAATACTAACAAGAAAAAAAACATTCTCTGTGGCTCTTTTCCCATTGCAAATCTAGACAGCAATAGTCATTTTGTATGCAATCCTTACAAAAGATTATGTACAACTGAATGGCATTTTCCCACTCTACATTTCATTGAATCTATAGAACAACAATTGCAAATGTATATTATAAGCATTTCTTCCTCTGAGAAACCATAAACCACTCTAAAAGCCAAGAAACAAGTTGAAGCCAAGAGCAGATACTGCTAACCATCAGGTTGTATTCCATCAACTCTACCTAATGGCATAAACTACGAATAGCTGCAGTATACAAGAAGGGCTTACGGAGAGAATGCAAGAACTCACCATTGAACTACAATGGACAAGAACGTGGAAATACTGTAGTTGTCTGCCATATTATTTAGCCTCTTATCAACTCTTAACTAAGTGGTTGACTTTTCTCTCAAAAAACAAAGCACTAACAAACATAAATGAAGTGTGAATAGTTTGTCCTTAAGATTTCAAAACTCATGGGCATAGGATACTATTATTCAAAGAACATAGTTATTATTCAATAAATGCCCAACAAATTGAACACAAAGATGCAAAGTAGAATATAACCTGGATGATGTTCAAAAAATATCTGAGCACAATTCCTGTGTCTCCCACTTCTTTGTATGTAACCATAAGAAACTCACTTTTCTATGCCTTGGTTTACTCTGTATGTATGAGAATAAAAACATAAGCTGGGCATGGTGGTGCATGCCTATAATCCTAGTGATTAGGGAAGCTGAGGCAGAAGGATTGCAAGCTGGGAGTCAGCTTCAGCAACTTAGTGAGTCCCTAAGTAACTTTCCGAGTCCCTGTCTCAAAATAAAACATTAAAAGGACTGGGGATGTAGCTCAGTGTTAAAGTGCCCTCAGGTTCAATCCCAAGCGCATGCGCACACACACATACACACATACAAATAACTAAATAAATAAAAGAGAGGATAAAAAGTAAACACTGGGGACTGGGGATGTAGCTCAGTGGCACAGCACTTGCCAAGCATGCTCAAGGCCCTGGGTTCAATCTCCAGGGCTGGAAAACAAAATAAAACAAAAATAAACAAACTTCATGGCAACTTCATAGAACTGTGTTGAACATCAAAGGAGAAAATATATAGGCTAAGGCTCTCTAAACAATACTGTGCTATAAAAATAACAGGCAACACTACAGAAACTAGACAACGTGGCATTTTAATGCAATGATCTGGATCTTCTCTGACTGGTCCGAATTGTTATAATCCTGGGAACCTGCCCTATGAACCAGCCTTGTTAGTGTCCACAGCTCACTTCTTTCTTGTTTTACGTTTCTAGCCTCTGAAATATTTGGAAGCCCCAGGCAAAATCTAGACTTCAAATTGCATTCTTCAAAACCTCAGAGTTGTGAATTATTTCCCCTGAGAGAGGAGAATTGAGGGGGAGAAACCATAGTATACAAAGAGAGAAAAAACAGGTGATGATATTGGAATCACAAAAGATGGCAAGTGTCAAAAAATACGTGAAAATTTTTGAAATGGACAGAAAGATTACTGGGTGTCCTTTCAGTGGAGTGCTGAGCATTGTCAATAGATCCTTTGGAATTATATGATTCTATAGAGACTAGTGTCTTTCATTGATTTTGAGCTCTTTTACAAGTTTGTAAGTTGTTAAAAAAAAAACTGTAATGTGCATTACTGGTGTCCTAAGAGGTACAAATAAATTTTGTTTTGCAACTTATTTCCAAACTGGTGGAAAAGAAGATTCCAAAAAATAGCTTTTCACTGACTTGTGGATACTGACCAATTTTGCATCTATTAGCAAATTCATTTCAGCGTTCCTCCTTGTCTATAAATATTTTTACTCTTCCAATTCTCCTTCAAATGGGTTTTGCCTTCTCACTGGTTTATTCCTTAATAATGAGTGAAATAAATTTTTCTGACATGTATCCATTACGTATTTCTATGAGGCATTTACAAAATTCAAAAAAAAATTTGTATAGGTAATTTTAAAAAGTATTCTTTAGTAAAAGAGATACAAGTGAAGAGCTCAGTTATCCTGTCAAAAAAAAATTTTTTAAGAGAGAAGGACAGTGCGAGAGAGAAAGAGAGAGAGACAGAGAGAATCAATTTTTATTGAGTTTTTCACATGGCTTTCATTGCTCTGACACTTAGTTATGTACTTGGTGCTGGGGTTTGAACCTGTGTACTCACGGATGCCAGGCAAGCGCCGTAACCGCCAAGCCACGGCTCCAGCCCTTATACTACTATAACTTCATTCTCTGTAAACATGTACCAAAAACAATTAAGCAGTAAAAATGACTAATCTGGGTTTTATCTTTTGCCTGTTGGCTTTAGATGAAACAGCAAAGTGAAGAAAATAAGGAAAAAACAGGAGGAAAATAATTAACATGAGTAAGAAAATAATAAACAAACAAGATATGCTTATGGCAGTCTAAATCAGAAAGTAAACAAATTCAACCCACAGTGATGCAGAGTACAGTGAAATTAGCAAATAAAAAGGGGAAATTACATCGAAGGTCAAAAGCATTGGAGCTTACGACTTTCCATGAATAGAGTCCACCACCACAAACCCTCAGAATACAATCCTGAAAGCAGCTAAGCAGCTGCAGCCGAGGCCTAATCCATGGAAGTCGGGAATTTTAGAAATGTAACCACCATCTATTGAGAATTACCTGCTATGACTATTGTGACAAGACAGGGGATACAACAGATCAGATCTGTTAGGAGCTTGGAGTCTCATAATAAAAGGCCAATATCCTTTCTGAATGGACAAAATGCCATGGACGGGTAAAAGGGGAATTTGTGTTACAGATTTCTAAGAAAATCTGTGATGCAAAAATATTCTTAAAAAGAAAAAAAAGGAAGGAAGGGAGGGAGAGAGAAAGGAGGACAGGAAGGAGGGAAGAAAAGATGAAGAATTCATTTGCATTGTGACTAGGAAATAGCACAAGATTGTCAGAGTTCCCATCCATCTGGTCCCTTAATCTTTGACCTTTTCTCGTGTTACATGTACATTTTCTCTCCTTAACAACTCTTAAACCCCTCTCTCTTTTGACTCTCATGCTACACTCTCCAAAGGAACCCTCTCTCCCTGCTTAATTCAAATTGAGTCTTTGTGAGATGCCAGTTCCCACCTACAAACTTACCTGTAACCCAACTATCCACCTCTTCTTCCACTTCTTACTTTTTAGAAATGAGTCCCTTCACCTGAGAGCTGGTTTCCACTTGTACCTCAATCCATCTATCTCTAGGACTTCTGGAAGTAGGTTATCGGTCTCCTATATCCCCCTACTCCATTTACAAGATTTCTTTAAAACCATCTTTTAAAAAATGCTTGAATAGTCACCAACTTAAAAAAATCTACATACTTGTCTCTTTTTTAGCATCCTAAAATAATAATCTATGCACATTTCTTTACCTCCAGCACACTCAAGTCTCTGTCATCCGCCTCCACTCCATGCACCCCTACTGCATCCTACTATAGCTCTTGCCCAAACCACCTGGGATCCCTGGTGAAAAGTCAGATTTGCATGGTTCCCTCTCTGTCTTCACTCTGCTACAGTTCTTGAGCCAGTGGGCACCTCCAGGTCTTGTCCTGCTCTTGGCCTCTGTGCTATCCCTTTACTGGGAATTTCCTCCTGCTTTGTCCACCCCATCCTAGCTTTCTCTCTAGAAATCTATTCCTTGATTCTCACAAATGTCAGTGTTCCTAAGGACTCCCTAGTCAGCACCCCCTCACCAAGTATTCTCCCTCACCCCCATGGCTTTATCTACTTGAGCACTTTTTCTTCTGAATCAAGCCCCATCTTTCTTCTGAACTGCAGACCTTGATCAATCAACTGTCTGTTGTGCCTTTCTACTTGGATATACTTTACTAACTTCAAAGTCAGCATGTCCACCAACCTACTTAGCCCTGCCTCTCCTCCCAAATCCTTACCTCCCTAATATATTTTCTGCTTTCTACCAGTCAACTAGACTTGGACCTAAGAATCATGCTCGATTCCTCCCTCTCCTTAGTCATGGGGGATACTTAGTAGGCTCAGCCTATTCAATAGTTCCTAAATCCAATGTCCATTGAATGAACGAATTACTCTTCTCTTCTCCCTTGAACTAATGTCATACCCTCCTAACCACTTCCTATCTCCATCTTCAACATTTCTCTGTACCAGTCCCAAAGTATTTTCCACAGTTCCCAAAATAACTGTTCTAAATGCAAATGTGCACTCCTTTGTCTAATACACTTTACCAACACCCCCACCTCTGTAAGTTCTAACTGCATTATCACAGAACACAAACAAGGTCCTTCAAGATTCTTTCCAGCCTCACCTATATTCAGTTCCCAACTAAGTTCCAATCATCACGATCTTCTTGCAACCCTGTGAATATGCAGATGCACTGCTCCCCAGCCTATGGAGGTGCAAGTCCTTTCCTGGGTGTAGGTGTGAGTAGTTGAGACCACACACTTGGGAGCCAGAGCCTGGTTCAACTCAGCACAAGTACTTCACAATTGTAGAATCTTAGGCATGTTTCTTAAATTCTGTACTGTAGTGTCTTCATCCATAAAATGTGAAAGTGATGTCATCTACTATTTTAAGATTTAATATGAAGCTCTTATTGTAGTGCCTTTTACATACATGACAGATGCTCAATAAAGTGGCAACTGTTGTTTGCTAACTTTTGCTCTTCCTGCCAAAGCACCATTGATATGTTCACTGCTGTCCCCTATCCCTTTCACCACTCAACTGTTTTTGTCCCCTTCTGAGTGCTCCCACTGTCCCCTGTTCAAGTGCTTCACTGCAGCTACTATCAAATATTATTATTGAGCTACTTATTTCTTCATTAGTGTCAGCAGGTAGGACAATGTCTTCACTTGGCATACCAAGGATCTTACCAAGAGTTCAGAACAGATTCAACACAATCTTAATGAATCTAAAAAGCTTTAAGTATGAATTTCAAGAAAGGAATTCCAAAAGTCTTATGGGAAAGGATTTACCCTTCCACATTTCAAGAGAATCCCAGTGCTTGTCGCTCCTATCCATCTGCCTATGGAATTGTGAAACTGCATATTTTAAGGGAAAATCTCATGTCAGTTCCATGCTTAGATATACAAGTTCCTAAAAAAAAAACTCATGAATATGACTAAGAATGATCTTATATGGTGATGTTAAAACTGGGTCTTGAAGGATAAGTAGGAGTGTGGGAAAGAAAGGGCTCTCTTGGTAGAGTAAGTTACATGTATTCAGAGGAATGAAAAAAGGGATTACTGAAAGCAAAAATATCACTCAAGTGATATCTTGGAAAGCGGGTTTGGAAGGTGGGTAACAAAAACTATAAATGCTTCATTGAGTGTCATGCGGAGAGGTTTAGACTTGATAATATAAGCAATAGGGAATCACTCAGATTTATTTTTATTAAAATAAAACACTGACAGCAGTATGAAAGATGGAGTGAGGGCAGAGAGGGAGAGGAGAAAGAAAGACCTATTAAGAGCCTACTGCAACAGTCCAGGTAAGAGAAAACTGGAGAGAAGACTTAAAACAACAGGAAAAGAAAAGAAACAGAAATCTGATGTAGAGGAGAAAGAGGTGGAAAGGAAAAAATTAAAATGGTTAACCAAAATAGTATGTGAAACTACTATTCATTTGTGGATTAAATACAGAGACAAGAAGTTTGAAGATTTGGGGAGAATATTCTTTCAATATTTGAAAATCTGGGCATTAAAGTACCATGTGGTACAATGAAGTAGAGATGTCCAGTATATCTCCAGATAGATCAATCTGGATTTAAGAAGAAAGGTCAGAGTCATGAAGACCGGGGAACCACAGGGATATAGCTAGGAACTAAAATCATGAGCATAAAGAAGACTGACCAGAGAGTTCTTATAAAGCAAATATAGAAGGGCACAGAGAATAAAATTTTGGGCAACACCAATAATAATTATGCAGCAAGTTGTGAAAGGGAAGCAAGTGAGTAAGTGAGAAAAAAGAAATGAGAGAAAATAGAAAAAGCAAAAGAATACTTCTGCAGATACTAAGGAACGGTCTTCATCCAGATGAAAGCAATGTTAAACGGGCTGGGCAAAAACGCACTCTGTGTTGAAAATTATAACATCATTAGCGCCTTCACTAACAGCAATGCTGATGGACTGGTGGACTTAGATGCAGATTGATTTGGGAAGTGAACGTGAGCAGAAAGAAGTGACAGTCATTCTCTTTCAATAATTTGGCACAGTAATAAAGCACAGGAAAAAAGGCAACAATTGACAGTGTGCAACAAGGGCAAGGATATTTTGTTTCTTCTTGGATTTTTTATTTTCTGATAAAACTTGATCACGGTTGTAAGCGAAGTGTAAGCTGTCACTGGAGAGGGGAAGATCTGGCATACAAGAATGAAGAATTAAGCTGATTGAGCAGGTCTCCAAGATGGTGGAAATGAGAGTGGTAGACAGGCGGTCCTTCCCTTGGAAAGGCGAATAGGGAGTCTCTGAAACTAGGTGAAGAAGGAGAATAAGAAGATTGCCTAAAAATTATGGATTGGTTTAGTAATGGTGGGAGGGTGAATGAGGGAGTCCAAACCACTCACCACTATTTTTTGCAGTAGAGTAGGAAGTTAATTATCTGCTCAGAATGCATGTTCAGGAATGGGGTGAGAAGCCCCAGCAGCTGCTAAGTGAAATTAGGCAAAACCCTTGGGTAAAGATTTCTACCAAAAATGAATCCTACAAGTTTCGCCCTCAGAATCAGCCTCTAGCATGTAGAACTAGAGTCTCAGACTGAATCAGGATAAGTATAGAAGGAGGGATCTAGTCAGATATCTCCTCAGTAGAGATTCAAAATAAAGGTCTGGGGTATATTGGGGTATCCACAGTTATTTAGTTCTGACTCAAAGCAATCCCCCCATTGGATTTTAAAATGCCCTTATGAAAATAGAAGTGGTCCAGGACAGTTCAAAGCAAGTAACATTCAGAATTATGGCCTTATGAAGAACTTCTACATAAGTACCACCAAGGGATGAAAACAAAAACTCTCTACTCTCCATAAATTACATTGCAAGTTAGTAAGAGGAATACATTCTGGAATTTGTGTGCATGCCCAAGAAGGCCTTGCAAAGTCCTTAGAGTGTAACATGGGCTTACACTTGCTTAAAATGAAGCACCTCTGACAGACCCTGCATTTGCCAAACCCCTTGCTTTGCCTTTTAACCTGTAGGTGTGATGTGTATTTTAAAACGCATATTAATTCTCCTATTCTAAATCTCAAACCTTGGGGTTGAACAATTTCTGAATCTTATGCAACTGTTTCATGGATTAGGAGTGAAATATTCAGAGAAGGAAGGAGCTTCTAATTCCTATCTTGACTCCATATAACCACAAAGAAGGAAAATCCAGGTTCTGTTGTCTTAAGCTAGGTATATTAGAATCAGATTTCCTGGGTGCTCTATATTTTTTACTTTCCTACTACAATGAGTTTGGCAAAATTGAATCTACACTATTCTTCTTCTTTTTTTTTTTTACCATACAATAAATGTCTATGCTAGTACATAAAGTGAAAGTAATTTTATGATAACCCAAGTATGCATTATATTAGGCTGAAACATGAAATATAAAAATGCAAAAATGTTTATTCAGTATAAAAAAGCTACGACAGCAAAAAACCTAAGAGAAAAAGATACAATGGTTACCTAAAAACTATGTCACAAAAGAAGACTATTGTGTTAAAAACGTCTATTCTAGCTATAGCTGAATTCACATTAAGGAATGCAAACTTAATTTTGACAAAATAAAGGATTATTTTGAATTTAGAATATTCATCGACGGGGGGAGAAGGTGGGACACCTATTTTTCATTTTCCCAAACCAAACCTGGCCTTTCAAATCTCCACTAACACCTTGGTGGCAAAGGCAAGACATCTGCCAAAACACAGATGACAGCATGAATAAGTGTCCTAATGGTAGGCATCGAGTGAAATGCTTCAACACAATGCATCTAGACATTATTTATGGCCTATGAATAAGGATGTTGTTAAAACAGCAACTTGTGTTTAAAAAAAATATGTTCTTTAGGGAAAAAAGTATTTTAACTTAAATGAGCCAAATGACTACAAGACTTAGACAAAAAAAAATATAATCATATAATCATGTGTACCTCTGATATAAAAAAAGATACTTTGAACAAAGAAAAATCATTTAATCACTAAAAAGACAGTTCATATATGTCACTGACTTTATTTAGTTATGGTTATATTCACTAGTTAGTGAATACCACTGAAAATGTTGATGCACTTTTAAACAAAGTCTAATTGGACAAAAGGGAAAACATACTAATTCATCCTGTATCTTGTAAACTACTATGGTGGGTTGCAGTCTGCCTTTAATTGGCTGAAAGGGGTATATGAGATAACTTCCTTTACCACATAGGTCACTGAAACCATAGAGGTTACCAAGAAGTGGCCTCTGATTACACAGGCTTCATAAATGAAACTGAAAGCAAAATCAAGCTTCAGGACAAATGAATGTACAAAGCCATGTTTTTCTTACTCTAGATTCTAAATTCAGTCTTCCAAATCCCTTGAATTATAACTACTTGTGATTTGAAACTGTTAACATGGTACATGTTCTCTTGAAGCTACTTACTAAGCACACAAAAATCCATTTTACCTCATGGATGACAAACACTGTTACTTCCTGCTTTATATTTAACACTTAACAAATTCAAATGTATAATGCCCGTATTTTGGGCTTTCTCACGTTAATATTAACAAGTACAATAAAATACTACAAATTCTGAATTCTTCAGGGATTTGATTGCATTAAAATTTAATGAAAATGAGTGTTAATTAAATATATTCATAGCTACAACTAAGGAAGGCCTAAGAATTCCTATCCTCCAAAGTACAATTGCAACAGTTCTTTTTAATCTACTTAAAACTAGGATCCCTGTTGTAAAAATAATACATGGTTTACACTTTTTACCCTTCAAACAAGCTTTGCTAGCAACAGTCTGAGACAGTGATATTTTATTATGAATTTATATCTGGTTCAATATGAAGGCTTTCTGATTATACAACAGGTATTTGAAAGCAGTATCATTTTGGCTCTACAATAGTAAAGACAAGAAGTATTCTAAAGATTATGGCAGGAAACACCTGCACCAACCGTTTAGATAACACAGGTCTTGATTATTAATAACTGTGATATCCAGGATGCTTGGGAAGGGGAAAGTGGTGAGCAGGGACTTACTGGCATCTTGGAATTAACAAGACACAAGCCTTTATGAATGGCACACTGAGACTCATAATCAGTTTAAAAAAGAATTAATTTAGCATTCTAGAATAACTAACAATTGCTGTCAAACTCAATTCTGAATCTTACAAAAAGTTCACAAAGGGCACAAATATGAAGTGTGTCAGGCACTGTAGAGTCATAAAAATTCCTATTCCTTCTTTCGGTTTTAGGAAGCACACGTTTCTAAAAAGAGAACTAACTGCAAAAATTGGGAGGGGGCACTCCTTTGACGTCAAAAGACACCAAATCCCACTCTCCTGCACTTGTGTTTTGACTGGGGGTTACTGTATTCATATTTCAGGCAAAATCTGGTTATTAAGACGGTTCCCCCCAATAAAGTGGGAAAACTTCAACCCACAATTTGGAACATATTAAAGTCATGACAGGGTGTGGAGGTCACGAGAAATAGTTTCAAGCAAGCTTATTTTTTTAGGATTAACAATAACAACAATAAAAAAAAAAAAGCGGCCAGAAGATTCTTCTGTTAGATTCCGCGTCGGGAATGAAACTTCACCGTGTTCTTTTCATCCCCTTCGCTCTGATGCTTATGCAGCAGGGCAAAAACCCTTCTGGTCGACTTCACCAAAATGCGCACTTCCATCACAAGAGGCCTGGGCCCTCCCACTCTCTCTCCTTCAACCCCAAACGTCTGAAAGAAGGGAGTGGGGTGCGAAAGAAGAGGTCTTTGGCACAGCCACCCCTCGCCTCCGATCGCGCCCTTTCTTTATAGTTCGCAAATGCAGGAGTTGTGCGTTTTCCAGTCTTCCTCGGTGTATACATTTGGAGGTGCAGACGGGGTGAAGGGAATGAGCCCCGCTGTCACCCAGGGCGAAGAGGAAGAGGTAGAGGAGGAAGAGGGCGCCCGATTACCCGCAGGGCCCTCCCACGTCCGCACTCCGGGCGCGCAGGGCCCGCGCATCCCGCGCCCTGGCCACCCTCTCGCGGACGCCGCCTTGGTGGCGGGGGTGCAGCCCACACGCCTGCGGGGGAAGCCCGCGGGGGCGCAGGGACACAAGCTGCGGGCTGGTAGCCAGGAGCCACTCACCGCAGCAAAAAGAGCCCAGCAACAGCGCCGCCACCAAGGGCCACATCTCCGCACCGCCGGGGGTCGCCGCCGCCGCCGCAGGTGTCTGGAGCAGCCGCCGCCTCCGCGGCCGTTTCAGGCAAGACCAGCAGCCTCCACAGCTGTCACAAGCAGGACCCGCCGCCCAGGCTTCCCGGCCGCGCGCACGCTCGCTCCCGGCGCCCAACCCGCTCTCCCGCCCCTACGAGCCGCGCACGCGCACTCGACCCCACCCCGCCGCCTAGGCTGTACACGCGGCGCCCTCCCTACTCGCGGACTCCTCTCCGAAACCCGCGCGCTCCGCGGAGGCACGGAGCTCGCTCCTGGGCGGTGGCGCGCTCCCACCTCCCTAGTCACGTTCCACCGCCCCCGCTCTTCCCCGAGTCTGTGTCCTCGTCCGCCACCGAAGGCTGTGCCTGTGTTCCTAGGCTCTCTGGGGACCTCACGGTACCTGCCCCTGTCGGCTGCACCCTTCCCGCCTCTTGCACAGCCCAGGGCCCCACTGTTTTTGCTCCACTTTTCCTTGTCTGGGTTTCACTCCAACCGGCGCGCTTCGGGGGCCTCTCCAGGCACTGCTCATCCTGGCCTTTGAGGGCAGCCCTGCACCGGCCCTAGGCTTCCCCCTCCCGGGCTCTGGATCCGGATGTTTCCCCGTCTCTCACCTGCGCCCTTTACTTTGATCGTCATCGTCGCCGCCCCCGCGCCCCAGAGCGCACCTAGCATAGGGGGTCTCCACTTTTCCCGCACGCATCTGAACCCGAGTGTGCGACATCGAGGCAGGGAGGGGGCCGGGTCACCGAAAGGCACTTCCACTCCCTCGGTGGGCCCTCGTGAGCTCCTCGCCCTGCTACCCTCACTGGCCAGGCTAGTTTTAGATGAGGTTCTCATTCTTCTTTCTGACTTTTTCTTTCGTGTTTTTATTCTCTGCGCAGGGTTAATCGAACAAGTTCCATTCATGGTGGGGAGCATTTTAAAATGTAGTGAACACAGGAACCATCAGGGAATAGTCCCAAACAAGCTTTAGTAATGAGTAAACAGACCTAAGACACCCTTACCAGAGGTATTAAGCAGCCTGGTTTGTGACCTGGCCACGTGCAGTACTCTGAGCTGTGTTTAAGTTTTAACGTGCTTGAAAAATGGGTTCAAAATGTGGCTCCTAGCCACAGTATGGACGAGGCCCTTGAATGTGTCGCTAACCCACCCAGACCAAATCAGTCTTCCTGAAGCAAAAGCCCTTTTAAAACTATCTCAAACATTTATCCTGAATGATGAACTCTCTTGTCAAAAAGTCAGACCCTGGTGGCTGCTCTAATGGAAGAATATCCTGTCCACTCCCTGGGTTGTTTTTCTCTTTCCTGCTGGAAAAGAAAGCAATTTCCCACCACAACATTCCATTTCTCCAACTCTTCTACCCTGGGCGTCTCCTCCCAAATACTCCATTGCACAGTAATAAAATTCAGGAAATAAAATTGCCTCTATTCCTGACTCTGTATAGCAGTGTGTTGTATACTATAGAACTTTCCCCTGTATTGTGCGTGTGTGTATGTACCTCTTCCCCACAACATTATCAATTCTTTAAAATCAGGGAGGGCATGTTGAGAATTCCCTCCTCCAAGACTTTCTATTGAACTGGGCAAACAGAAGGGTTTTAATAAATGTGCTTTGTGACTTGAGGCAACCATTGCTGTAGTGAAATTTGATTGTTTTTTTAATGATTGAAAAAGAAAGAAACACAATTGTCTAGCAGACAGCTCACTAAAACAATGGTTAATAATTATGTTGATAATGATTTGAATGGCAGCGTTGACACCCTGAGGCTATCAAAGGAACTGATCGATTCTCCTCCAACTTCTGCTTATATGGATACAAAAGAATCAACCACCAGACTTTGAGCATTAGGGACATTGTGTATCACAGAGCAGCTGGTTGGCTAAATAAGGCTGTCAGCTGTCCCTGGAACCAACCAACCCCCCTAAAGCTGAAGAGTGACTGGAAAGGACTGTCCCCAACCTTCAGAGGTAGAGACTCAATGATGCCCCATTTTATACTGGGAGCTAGTGAGGCTACATGCCTAATGTCTTCTTGTGCAGAAAATGAAATAGACTTAAGTCAGGTGAATGAGTCGCCACCTGGGTGACTGACTGCCTCTGCTCTTGTCACATATTGGGGGTGGGAGGCAAGAGGAGAGACAATTCACAGCAACCTGCCTTGGTTTGATTCTTTTCTCTCTGAGATAACATTAAGCTCCTTTCTCCAGTACTTAAGCTCTTTAAAAGTTTCATTTTTAACTTTTCCAGGCATTTTTATTTGGATTTTGAGCTCAACTTATATAATGTAAAGGTTTCTTGGATAGTAGGAGAGGGGCTAATGCATATTAGGACATTTTGAATTTAAATAGTACACATTAACTGTATTACCTAATTTTCATAATAGCCTTGGAAAGGGTAAGTATTATGATCTCCAAATTAGAGACGAAGAAACAAAGGGAAAGAGGTATCTTGTGCTGTTTGCCCAGGGTTATATGTGATACTGCTCTTGCCTCCCCACCCCCTACCTTCTTTTTCCTACTTTTTCTGTACTGTAACATCAAAGTTGTCATAATTTTCTCTTTAAGGTTGAAAAGACTTACAGATCCAAAACAATCACTATTATCATCTTTATAGATGTCAAAAGTGAGACTTGGTCACAAGCTCAGGGAGGGGGCTAAGTTGAACTGAATCTACCTGACTCCAAGGTTACTGAAGCATGCATAAACCCCTTTGTCAATTTGTGACCAGTTCTCCTCCCCACACATTCTGTCTCTAGCATATAATTACCTTTAATCTGCTCTCTAAAACTACATCTACTTCCCATGACATAGCAGGTATTGGTATAATATTGTCTAAATTTTTTTAAAACAATTGCATCCTTATTGTGCATTTTCAACAAATACTTCTTGCCCCATGTTGGAAAGTTATGCAATGGCATGAACTAAACATGGCCTGTGCTTTGTGCAGGGCCTGATGTGTCTTTCTGCTTAAGTGGACCTACATCAAAATTTCCACATTAGACCAAAGCCCAGGATAATGCCAGAATAGGCTAGGTGCCCCTTCTTTGTGTTTTAGTCTTATTTAGTGCATTTCAGTTACCTTATTGAAATGATCTGCTTATGTGGCTCTCTCCCTTTTTGATCTCAACTCCTTACTAAACTATAGCTCAATGAAAGGAGAGACCACATGAGTCTATTTCACCACTCAACCTATTACCTGGAACACAGGTGCTCAATATATTGGTTGTTAAAATGATGAATGAATGAGTGCATAAAACTCTCAAAACCAAAACCAGGCACAGTATCTCCAAAGAGTCTTTGGCAAAGTACCCAGCAGCAAGGGTGTTCAGCGAGCATCTGTGCACTGACATGCTGAATTGTCCCTGAAGCTCATGTGATGTGTTATAGGTCCTTGGTATCATTAAGCTCCAGGATTTGGCTTATAGGTCATCAGTTGATTGTCACTCCTGAGTATTTCCTCTTTCTTCTTTGTTTTTTTTTTTCAATGTCTCAGATTTTTTTTTTTTACTGTAATGAAGATTGTCATATTTTGAACACTTCTGACCAATATGAGCCATGCTGACTTCTGTGGTCAGGCTCTGTACACTAGCAAACTGGGTTATTCCATGCCTGGACTAGTCTACTTTCAGGTTTCTGAGTTGCAGCCATGCTGTTCCCTTGACTTCATATGTTCTTCCCCCATATTTTCTTCTTTTCTCCTTAACCCAAAGAATTCAAATTCATCCTTCAAGGCTGAGATCAATCATCACCTTTTCCAAAAAAGCTCTTCTCAACCCCACATTTGCTCTTTCCTATTACTGTCACTTTGAGGGCCTAATGACACTCCATGGCACTTTGTTCAGGCTGCTAATAAAATGTGTCAATAAATATTTGTTTCTACATATCTACTTCTTATGTCACGTTAGTTGAGAAAAAAAAATTTATCCTGGATTTATTTGTATTTTTTTTAATTAGGATTCTCTAGAGAGACAGACCAATAGGAGATATCTATATATCTGCAGATACAGGTAAATATATGTAGATATATTTGTAGAAGATTGGTTCCAGGACTCCTGAGGATAACTGTGAGTGCTCAAGTTCCTTATACAAAATGGTGTAGTGTTTGCATATAACTTATTCACATCCTCTCACGTACTTTAGATCATCTTTAGATTAACTATAATCCCCAATACAATGTAAATAACAATGTAAAAAGTTGTAACACTTTATTGTTTAGCGACAAGAAAAAAGTCTGTACATGTTCAGCATAGGCACGACTTCTGAATATTTTCATCCAAGATTGGTTGAATCTGTGAATATGATAAGGCCAATGATAGAAGATAGATATAGGTAGATAGATTAAAAAAGACATAGAGATATAGATAGATGAGAGGAATCTATTAGAGGAATTGAATCATGGGATTATAGAGGCTGAGAAGGACCATGATAAGTCAAATGCAAGCAGGAGAACGAGGTCAGCTGTTAGTGTGGCTGTCTCAAGGCCTGAGAACCAGGAAAGCCAGTGGCTTGTTGGAGGTCAAAGACCTGAAAATCCTGGGGCTCCCCAGAGTCCAAAGGCCAAATAATATGGAGTACTTATGTCCAGATGCAGAAGAAGAAGGGTGTCCCAGCTCCTAAAAGAGAGAGAGAAAGAGAGATTTTTACCTTTGCTCTGCATTATCTTCGACGTGGGCTCCCAACGTGGGACAACGCCCACTCAGTCCACCAACTCACATGTCAATCTCCTCTGGAAACACTCTCACAGACACACCCAGAAATAATGTTATACCAGCCGTCCATGCATCCTTTAATCCAATCACATTGACAGCTAAGATGAACCATCAGGATCTCCAAGTAGTAACACTGTGCTGGTGTAGATCTAAGTGTGTCAAATCAGTTGAGAGGAATCCAAGCATGGAATGTAGTACAGAGTCTTTCCAGCCTTGGTTTGAGTTATGGCTCAAACCACTTGCTCTCTGTTAATTTTGAACAAGTTGCTGAATGTTCTGAGCCGTCATTTCCTCTTTTGTAAAGCAGGGATGATAAAAATAATAGAAATTAACTCTTCACATTACCTTGAAAATTTAATTGAGTTCACATGTTTACAGTTTGGAGCAGTACCTGATGTCCAGTATACACACAATAAATCTTAGCCCTTATTATTGTAATCATTTTATGTAGTGAGAAGCATTTCCTTGAAGAGTAGTGAATTACTACCAAAAGACTCACCAGTTGCTGGTCAGGAGCATTGAAGGGGCACCCTGAGTTGGAAAGTGTGAACGATTTTGGTTTGAGGAATACACACATGTCTGTGCCTAGGGGTGGGGGTGGGGAGCCCTTAATTCAATTGCTTTTCTGCAAGCTTTATGAGTTACTGAACACTGAGGGTCCCTGTCTGTGACACCTGGCTCAAAGCTTAAAGTCCCAGGGTATTATTTCAAGTGGATTTAGTTATAGAAGAATAGGAGCCCCTTTCACCAAGTGAAGTTGTAGAGCAATGAGTTCCTGAGCTCTTGGGCAGGGACTGGTTTTGCATGATTAGGCAGCTGGAAGATACTGAAGTCGGGGCTGCAGAGTTGGATTTGGTCTAGAGGAACAGCAGGAAGACTCCCAGCTGCAGGAAATGATCTTCCTACCCTGTTCCTCAATTAGGGGCAAACATTAGGACAAAAACTGCCTTTAGGTAGGAGAGTGATAGGACTGAGGCTTTAGGTGAGGCAGTTCCTGCCACAGAGGTGGCAAGCTGATCTACATGTCAAATGTGTAACAGGACACTTGGCCTTGGCCTGGGAGATGCCCTTGTTCCCGCTCCTCTCCCTGCTGCTGCTGCTGGGGCTGCTCCTGTATGGAGGCCTTTTCGTGG
>PVKS010004902.1:0-89277 GCA_004027875.1 Aplodontia rufa | reverse complement strand
CATTATTAAATATTTGAAAGCTTAAACATATAGTATAATTAAAGATTAGAAATATACCTACCAGTCTTAAAATTAAGAAGCATTGTGTAAATGTATTGAGATGTAAAATGCATGTAAATATATCCTGTCATAAAATATATTTTCATTAAAATAATATTATTATGAGTGCTTTTCCCTAATATTCATTCATTAAAAATATAGACTCTTAATATTTAACAACTGTTTTGGAAGACATTTGGACAGTGAAATTTAAAATGGAGAATAGAATTATAATTGATAAAAGGCAAGTACAATAAAATATGAAGATAAGAATACTAAAAAGTTTAAGGAGAAAGAAAAAAATATCTAAAAAGAAATTCTAAATTAAAATTGAGTTTAAATGATTCTGCCAGTTATTCTTCAATGGTCAATTGCTTTAATTCAATTTGATACTGATTCTCAAAAGCTACTGTGATATCAATTCTCATGGATACTATTTTGTAATAGTTGTTACTATTGCAGTATTCTTAAAGATGTCCCAATCCATTCCATATTTTACAAAGATCCCTCAAATGCTTCCTATGAAAATGCAAAAATTAGTATAAGATTGATTTTTTTTTTTTGTTTTATTTCTTCAAGATGAAGTGAAAGCTCTGTACCTTGCAGGTGGCTCAGCCCTGGAGATAAATGACTCTTTCTTGTCTGCCAAGATTGTTACTGTAGTTAGTTATCTTGTCTTACTAATAAGCAAATCAAAATATTTATGGATTTATATTCACTATTAAAATAAAATTTAATAATGATGAAAATCCTTATAATAATGATGATATTGATGACAGTGATGATTTTCTACTGAGAAACATTTCTTCTTCTCATGGAATTTTTGGAAACTTTATCTTACTGATTTGTACAAGGGTAGAATTTAAAGCTTTACTCTAGACCAAAAATGAAGGAGATTAGGTACACAGGTAGAAGGAGAGGAATAGCAATTATTGGGTACCAAGTATGCGATACCGTCAGCATATTTTTCATTTATTTTAATTCACTCAACAATAACATGAGGCCACTGAAAACCTCACGTTAAAGGACTCACCAAAGGTCACACATGTAGGGAAGATATTAAGTAAGGAAACAAACTCAGCTGCCTGACTCTAATACATACATTCTACTCCATGACAACTCTATGACACTGCCATGAGGAAGCAGCCACCCTCAGTTAGATGTGACCAGCTTCGGGACTCAGAATGTTAATACAGTAATACTGATACAATAAATCAAGAATATTGATTATAAATGCAGTAATGTTGATGATAGTAGTATATGTGAAGCTGTTGCAAAGATCAAAGCAAAGGCTATAATTTCAATAACAAATACCTATCTTTTCCTTCTCACAAAATGACATTGATTTTATTGTGGGAAGAGTCTGCATTTTCAGTTTTCCTTGCAGACTGGAGTGCTCCTGTAACACAGTTCCACCCAGTCAAGTACAAATGACAGCTGTTGAATGTGTCTCGATGAAAACTACTTAAAGTATTTAGAGCACAGAGGGCAATAAATCTACGGGGTGTGGTATTTTGTCTTCATCCTTCTTGCTGGAAAGAAAACTGGTATAACATGCTAAAGTGGGGAAGCCATCTAAGAATTTCCAGTCAACTCTCCCAAGTTAGGAATAAGTGAATAAAATGGCAAAGGGAGCTAGACCCCATGACAGCCTATAGCATCATTTCAGAAGTTCTAGAATACCCGTTCCTTTCCACACCCAAAGTTTTCATTGCAAGAACAACAACAACAAAAAAGAAAAAAACACAAAAACACATTGTTCAATCCAGAATTATTCAAAATTAACAATTTGTAGACTAAATCAGAATTCTAAAATTTTTTCAGCCTTCATAAAAAACTTTTAATCATTATGTCAATGGTGTGTAAAATATACAGACAAATGTTAAAAAAAACTCACAGTAGTTTCCCCCAATAACTGGAATTTTAATGTCAGAAAGATTCATATATAGTATTGGCTTCTGGGGCTGGAGCAGTGGCTCAGCTATTTACGGTGTTTGCCAGGCATGTGAGAAGACCCAGGTTCAAATCCTAGCACTGCATACACAAATAAGTGTCAGAGCAAAGAAAACCAGATGAAAAACTAAATAAAATTCTCTCTTTCTCTCTCTCTCTCATTGTCCCTTTCTCTCTTAAAAATAATAATAATATTTGTTTTCCATCATATAATTGATTGTTGCTTCAGATTTAAATTAATTATATACATAGGAAAAAAGTCAATTTCTAAGTAATCTACTAAGATTAGTTATAATGGTGAGATTATTACAGAGATAAGAAATGACATTTGGGGCCTGAATAGTATAACTTCCTCTACTGTTGTAACATGTCTATGAATCAGACACAATTGATCGCAGGCACTGTAAAAGTAAAATGTCATGGTATCTCAACCTTTTACAATGAATTTTTTATGGAGATTAAGAGGAAACTTTGGACAGAATTTCATACCAACATATTTTTAAATAAATTAAAATATCAGTATTTATAGTAAAACTTAAACACAAATATCAATAGGTTAGCCTAATGTTTTTATAGTGTTGACAGAATTTCTTATTATATTTTTCAATGTTCAGTTGCTATTTTTACAGATATAGAGGTATTTATTGTTTTTTTAATAAATATACATATTCCTTAAGTTTTTTTTTAAAGGGGACAGTGAGAGAGAGACAGAATCAATCTTTATTTAGTTTTTCACATGGCCTTCATTGCTCTGAGACTTCATTGTGTTGTGGTGCTGGGATTTGAACTCACATACTTATGCACGCCAGGCAAGCACCTTAACCACTGAGCCACCTCTCCAGCCCCATTCCTTAAGTTTTGAAGTAGTTTTCATTGTATATTTCTAAAATATATAGGTATACATGTGATATAATTTAAATGGATTATAATTAGCAAGCTAAATATTTATTACATAGTTAATTAAAATTTAAAAATGAGAACTAATATTGCAATGATTATTTCCAATTTTTTCTGAGACACATGACACCGTGCAGGGTAGGACATTAGCAAGATTTTGTTTTCAAATAAAAATATTTCATTATCAATATTCTGTTTTCAGTTTTTTCTTTTTCTTTTTAAAGAGAGAGGGACTGTGAGAGAGGGAGAGAAAAAGAAAGAATCAATTTTATTTAGTTTTTCATGTGGCTTTCATTGCTCTGAGACTTCCTTGTGTCTGTGGTTCTGGGGATTGAACTTGCATACTTGCGCAGGCTGGGCAAGCGCCATAACCGCTGAGCCACTGCTCCAGCCCTGCTTTCAGTTTTTAAAAGTAAAATTGCAAACATTTTTAATCATACTTCTTCTTAAAATGATTTGAATTAGTATTTTGGGGAAATATAGTTCCACTGAATTTGCAAAAACATAGTCAGGAAAGAGCATATTTGGTACTTTATTTCTACTCAGGAGATGGAAATATGTTTATATGTCACTCACCTTAAAAAGAATGTGTAGTTTCTTTGTCTTTGTTAAAAAAAACTTATACATGGCTTTTAAGTGAATGTTCATAAGAGTGGATTGAATGGAACCTTTCAATATCAAAACCAATCTATCATTCTTTTCTAAGGGATATATCTAAATATCTATGAAATACTTAGGGAAAGTGTTTAGCAGTGAGTTTTCTATTTATCTTTGTCTAAATACAGATAAATAGAGAATTGTTCAGTTAAACCTCTTGTCAGCATGTATAGGTAATTTTACTGAAGTGGCTAAACATGTTTTCCCTCAAGTTTTATGCTCATTTCCACAGGGAGGTACGATGCCATAAGCTAGATGCCACTAATCAATTCTTTTAAATACTTAATAACTTATTTAGTACTGCTACTTTAAGAATCCCCTGGTGATTTAAATTAACAGTACATTTAAACTACAAAATTTTAATAGAATTAGATGTATTCTTTAATTCCTATGTAATATATACAGAATATTTTTTTTAAAAGAGAGTGAGAGAGAAAGAGAGAGATTTTTGTTTAGTTTTTCATGTGGCTTTCATTGCCCCAAGATTTCCTTGTGTACATGGTGCTGGGATTTGAACTTGTGTAATTTCGTATGGTAGGCAAGCGCCGTAACTGCTGAGTCACTGCTCCAGCCCCACACAGAATATTTAAAATGCTGTTTCTTATGTTTACAAACATGATTCTTGACCACATGAAGTATGGAAAGTAATAGTTTAGGTTTTTTATTTTTTTTAATTTAACGAGGGCTCAAATTTTCAAAGTATCAGATTACTGAAAAAGTATGAATTTTTAACAAAATCCAACATTCTAATTTATAATATTTCATTTTCTTAAATTAACCGTTAGTCCACTATGGAACCCAATATATTATATTAATTATTATAAAATATAGTAGTAGTCAGTACAATTGAATAAATTTGGAATCTTGTTCTCATAAAAGAAATGCATTCTAACAATTTAAAATTCCAGTTCATTTGCTAAACGTAGAAAATAATTCACAGAATATTTACTAAGATTCAATTTTAAGGGGAAAACTACCCATAATGAATTCAATCAGTAAAGAAAAATTTGTTTGATAATTTTTCTTCCACATTTTTCTCCACTAATAAGAGAGATGATTGAAATGGAATCACACCACACTAGAAAAGCTTCAAGAACTACAAGATATCACTTTACAAAATTATCTTAAATCATTCTGGAAAAGTAGTTTCCTTTAAATTTACATTTGTAATCCATCTGTTATTATTTTTAACCAGTCATTTGATTAGGGTTGAGAATTTGAGTATTCCTGGAGGAATACTGGTTTTCTTTCAGCACTGGTGTTTATTATGTTTTTTCTGGACAACAACTCCATAAATTTGATGTATCATATTAATTTGCTTTGTAGGAGTTGATCAATTAACTTGAGAAAACTCCATGTAGTGTTGATTCAATCCCATAACAAGCGTAATTTAATATAAATGGTGCATAAGACATTGATTTTGCCCAACTGCTCTGTAGAATTAGTGTCACTAAGGAAGGCAGCCAAGCTGAACTAACAATGTTAAGCATTTGTGCAATTTATCTCTTACTATAATGAACAGTAAATGATATAATGATCAACAAGATTAATGATAAAACAAACATACTAGTTAGATGCATGCTATAGAAGACCAATTCACAGTATTACTTGGTAATCAATAATCTGAAGATGAATTTAACCAATAAGAGCATAAAATCAAGCCACATAGAAAGCAGGAATCTTTCCTGAAGCATACTAATTGATATAGCCTTTCAAAAATATATCCATGATTGATTTTAATGATTTGTCCACTTAAAGTTTTGATAAATTTATTTTCCAGAATCTTAGTCTAAAATTATGTATTTTTTCAAATTATTTCTTTGTATTTCTCCAAAACTGATGAAATCCCAGATAATTAGTGATGCCTCCTTCCTGATTTCACTGCAAATAGAGTATTTATCTGTAATAGTCATTCACAACCAATGTACTTTCCTTCCAGTGGCTTTGCTGAATGTATTTAACTAAAAGAAGAAATGTGTTTCAGAGGACACAAAGATGGAAGGTAAATAGAATTCATCTCTTAAGGGAAAATATTGATAGCAACAAGAATAATCTGATTTGTTGCCCTTTCTCATCATTCTCTCCAATTCACTAACTCTGACAGTTTAAACTTTTTACAACTAAATTATGGACTATATGGCAACTGTACATTCAGCAGTAAATTATAAACTTTTAACTTTAAAAACTTTTGTTTCCCTAGAAGTAAGCTATTCAGTGTAGGAAAAAACTTCACAGTTAGTGGAAATATCCACTTTGACTCTTTAACTTCCACGAAGTAAAATAATTTAATACTCTGTAGTTCATTTACTCAACGCTTCTATTTTAGACTAACTATAGTCAATAGTTACTTTCTATTGAAAAGATAATTATAAGTATCATTCCCATGGTCAACTCCATTATAAAAATAATTTACATCCTAGCTCTGTTTTCATTCAAATAAGTCATATAAGCTAATTTTATGTGAACAAATTATTATAGCATCAAACATACTCTATTGGTAACTATTCTACTATTCTATGTAGCATCGTTTTCTGACGCAAAGACATTAGAGCAATGTTTGTGATCAAATGTACACATAACAAATGATTAAATTATGTGAGTATAAGATAAAAATAATACTTAATAAAACTTACAGAGGACTTTCTATATCCTAGGTTGTACCTCCAACTATTTCAGATGTAATAAGGCTTAATCATCATATTAGTTATCTGAGATAGTGTGTGAATATTACCCTTCATTTCATAACTGTGGATATAGATACAGATGTTAAATAATTTTCTAAAAATCCACAGCTATTAGGTGGAAGATATATATTTGTCCTAAAACTTGAAGTCATTATGTAATTTTTTCTAGGAAATTTGGATGATAATTTCTCCATTCTATTTTATTTTTCAAATGACAACTAAAGAGTTTTGTTGTTCATTCATTTTATTTCATCTTGATTTTCCTACTTAAACAAATCTACACATTGACACTCTAATAACCAAGTTAAATGCTTATAGTTATAAACACTAGAAATTTATAGGTATTTTAAGGAGAAATAAAATAACTGGGCCTCAAGAAGATCAGACACATGAATGAAGCGGAGACGCAGGCTTTCACTCTGATTTGTACCTCTAGTGCACCACCAGGACTCTTGACCGTGACTGCTTCTCATTTTGTACCAGCTGCCTCCGTGAGGACTTGGTTTAGTTGGTAGCTTCTGCTCACTGAGAGTTTTTGCCCCTTCATAATTATAACTTGCATTTTCTTAAAACTTCAGGTTTCTACGACGACTTATAACATCTTTCAGCTTGAGTTCCCATCTGAATTTAATTTTCATTTCTGAGAGGCTGTCTGATTGGCTTAGTGAGTTTTGGCTGACCAGATCCTATGGGGTCTGCTAGTGTAGTGAGTGATTAGCTCTTCCTGATTCAGACACCCCTTCTGACCCAGTGGCATTGTTAGAATGAAGTGGTCATAATTTGTCTTTCAACAAGGCCAGTGAAGAGTTGGATGAGGATCATTTTAAAGACTATAGGCTGCCTAACATGCCTGGGTTTCTAGCAAAAGATCCATTGATTTTGGCTATTACTGTTCATGGCCATTAATAATTTTCTTGTGGTACATGTAGTAAATAACCCAAAGATCACGCCAAAGCAAAACCTTATCCAGAGTTATTTGCATTACATTTTTGGTCATACAGTGATTAACATTATAAATTGGGAAGATTTTCTATGCTACAACATGATAGCTTAAAGGAAATATTTTATTAAAACATAAATGTCTAATTTAAATGTCTCTTATTTTATGTACTCATAATTGTCCCAGAAAAAAAGCTGTTTCATATATCTGTCATCACATTGGTATTTTAGAAAACTGATATTAAATAATTATAAATATATACACATATCAAAGTTACCTATTTAATATAATATTTTCATATTTTGTAGAGCCTCAAATAAGTTTATACATTTATCAAAAAGAAGAAGTAATGATTTATAGAGGTTTTACCCATGGAATTTGAAGCAGGGAGGATTAATTGTATTAATAGTAATCCTGTCTCATACCACCCTTCTTAGAAGTTGCAACTTCTTTGAGTTTTCAGGGTAATTTAAGTTAACCAGAGATGCACTGAAATTCATTGATTTCCTAATGTCCACTAACACCTTGGTGTACAATGTTGCTTCTCAGTCTAGTTCTGGCAGTTAATGCAGAAAACCCATATTTAGGTTATATAATCTGCACATCACCTATACTTCAGAGTCTTCCCAGAATTAATTCCCCCCATAAGCTATGTCTATTATCAGTAAAAATTAAAGTTGACTCTGCATTTATAAATTTGTCACAAATCAGAAACAGGCAGTTGTTCCTGCTGAAGTGTTTATACTCAGGAACTCCATTGAAGGACATGATGCAGTGAAGCTAGATAATTCTCACCCATCACTTGAAAATCCCCACATTAGTCAAAATAATTCCATTTGTTTGATTTGAAAAACCATCTAAGAATCACAGGTGTTCATAAAGTTTATCATTAGTATATCAGACTGCCAGAGTACAATAGCAAATGTGAACAAGTTTGGCTCTAATCACTATAGTCTAAAAACAAAATAAAATAAAATTTTAAAAAATTTGATGAGAGTGATATAATATAGAAATTTATTCAAAGAAAGAAGGATAGAACTCGCATTCTGTCTCTTTACAGTAGGTACACAGTTCTACCTCATAGAACAGGAAAGGGTGTACTAGTTTCTCTAAAGGAGTCATTAAGCAAACCTTCAAGAGAGCCTACCATGGTTTACATAACTCCCAGTGTCCTTTCAGATCTGATTACCAATCACTCTAGTAACATGGAACTTCTCTGTGCCTAACTCCTCGTTCTCCAGTTGCTGACATGATATACAGGTTATACGTAGCACTATTCTCTCTTTCACTGAGCACAGACACGCTATATATGATATTAGATATACTGTGTATTGCAAGTTTTGTACTTTTTTTCTAAATCGACATTACATATTTTTCAGAAATGAATCAAATAATTATGAAATGTAACAGGTAATAATATTTGATGAGTGAAAGATACTGTTTGACCTTCAGAGAAATGAACAACTGAAAATCTGCTTTATTAATTGCACAAAATAAAATATAAACTGGAAGTATTTCAGATAGACTTTTTACATTTATTTAAGTACCCCCAAAATAGTCACTTTCCAAAATCATATTTCTTGATGTTCACATATCAAGTTGAGAATAAATTGTTTCAAACTATATTTTATTCCTAGAATAAAATTTAATAGTGATTTTTTTAACAGAGCCATTCAAGATCATGGTGAAATTTTAAAAAATAAATGAAAAAAATGCAAGTGTCCGATCGAAAGCGTCACATTCATGTGCAGCAACAGGTAGTAATGAAAACTATGAAATATAAACCTATAAAGCTATCTACTCTTTTGTAATCTTTAATATTTGAAACTGTCCTAACATTTCCCAGGACTGATTCTCAGGTAAAAGTTTTTAATTTAGAATATGAGAAAGAAACTGATACTTATTTAAATTTGATGATTATACTGAAATTATGTAGATGATCCAAAAATATTTTTCTAGAATGAGAAATGGGGGAGAAGAGTAAGACCAAAAAAAAAAAAAAAGAGAGAGAAACAATTTTATTTAGTTTTTCATCTGGTGTTTGTTTCCTGAACCTTTAGTTGTGTATGTGATGCTGGGATTTGAAACCAGGTCCTCGTGCATGGCAGGCAGGCAAGCACTGCAACCATCGAGCCACTGCTACAGCCTCCAAAATATTCTTTAAAAATATATTCGTTAGAAAAGCTGACAGATTTCAATTCTTAAGTGACTCTTTGACTACTTATTTATTTTTTTGGTATTAAGGATTTAACTCAGGGATGCTTACCACTGAGTCACATACTCAGCCATTTTTTAATTTTTAAAAATTTGAAACACTATCTCAAGTTGATTAGAACCTCTCTAAGTTGCTGAGGCTAGCCTTAAACTTGCAATCCTCCACCCTCAGCTTCCTGAGTCACTGAGATTACAGGTGTGCGCCATTACTCCCAGTTAAAAACTAAATTCTTTAGAGTATTAAAGTCCAGTTCAGCATTATATGTTTAATGAATACATTCTAAGAAAATTTTTCATATATCCAATAATCAGTTTAATAGTTTTAAAAATAAATTCTAAAATATCATCCCAATGTTTATTCTATAAAATGGAATCAGTTAAATCCAATACTTTTCCTTGTGACGTTTAGCAATTCCAAAGTTATGAAGATTAGTAACATCATTCGATTAAATGCACAAGTGCATAATGCATTTTAAATAAAAACTAGTGTTTTCCATACTAAATATTATCTTTTAGCAAAATACAAGTACATTCATAGTATCTAACATGCAATTTATTTATTTTCCTTAAAAGTACCAAGGCCTGGGATGGATCGGTGGCTCAGTAGTTGGACTGCTAGACTGGCATGCGTGAGGAACAGGTTTCAAACCCCAGTACCATATACACAACTAAGTGTTGGAGAAACAAAGGCCAGATCAAAAACTTAATAAAATCAATTCTCTCTCTCTCTTTTTCTCTCTCTCTCTCTCTGCCTCTGTCCTCTCTCTTAAAAAAGAAAAAGAAAAGTACCAAGGCCTATCTCATGCTCACATTCTTTTTTTGATTCCCTAGCAATTCTGAGTGTCCTGTTTGCATGGACTAGATTCATTTGATCTGTTTTCTTGGGTATTTGATAGAGGAATATTTATTGGATTAAAGATAAACACCACAATTTCAATGGCTTAGAAAAATTTTTGGGCAGGGAGTAGTACAGATGTTGAGAACTGATGAACTGTATGAGTTTTAGAAAAAGTGAAAACTCATAAAAAATATGTATTCTATTAAAGATAAACACCACAATTCAAATGGCTTAGGAGAATAAAATTGAACCAGAGTTTGCAAGTAGAGAGGGTTAAATTTCAAATTTTTATTTTGTACTGATGCATAATGGAATTTTGAATGAATGAAATTCTAGCATTTTCTAAATTAAAGCAATTGGTTAATTTCTAATTTTTAATGCAGCTCAGTGTAAAAGTTACAGTTGGGAAGCAGGAATTTTTTTATATGGTAATTCATAGACGAGAACTTTCCCATTTTATAGATTTTCAATCACATAGGCCCACTTGGATACCTAAAGAACATTGGTTCAGAGAGGGTTGAAAAAGGTATCTCCCTGGACAGCTACTTTAATACTATGGAAGCATGTCTCTTCTTCTTCTTCTTCTTCTTTTTTTGTTCCATTTTACTGTATGTATCACAGAAATTAAACTGTTAAAACTACAATTTAGTTAATTGTAACTGACAGTTGCTACGAGGTCTCCTAAAGCCATTTTGTTTTAGTCACCAAAACCGAAGTAAATCTCCAGAAGGGGGAAAAACCCAAAAGACTAAGTCAAATGTCCTCCTTTATAGAACATTTTCTACTACCACCCTTCATTTCCTTGCTTTCATTTTGTTAATTAAGACAGCAATTTTCTTCTATGGGTCCAGATAAAATTATTTGGAATAAATGTGTTCTTGTAATGGTGGAGCAGGGAGTGGTGCAGACTTTGGCAACTGATGAACCATATGAGTTTTAGAAAAAGCAAAGACTCATAAATAAAAAAGAAAAGAAAAGGAAAAAGATAGGAAGGTCCAGAATAAGTTGTTTAAATATTCATATGTGGTAAAGAAATTCCCAATTTCATCATAAAATAATTATGGAATATTTTATTAATGATCTGATACTTACATCCCTGGGAGGTTATTATGATCATTTCCATTTTGTTTTTAAATAGAGAAAACTAAAGCATACAGTGATTCACTGATTTACTTGAAGTTTCATAATCAGTAAAGGAAGACAGTGTTTTCAGATATCCTTACTCTTTATTTTCTATTTTGTCTTTTATAGTGCATTATATCCACAGAGTGAGGGTAGGAAATAATATGGATTCATTAGTGTAGGTCAAAGTGCTGAGTTCATAACACCATGTTTTCTTCTGTGTGCATGTATATGTTGGAGGAAGTGGCGATTTCCTTTTGTTAGTCAAAAAATAGATGGAATACCTTCACCTGAAATTCCCGGAAGAAAGAGAGCCAAGTCTGGTAGATTGATGCCTTTTCTCTGTATAACTGGGTCAGATGGAGTTAATTAAACATACTCCGGGCCCCCAAGCTAGAAAGTGCTTTTGGATGAAGTTCAGAGAAAAGTCCCTGAAGCTAGCATGGAGCTGGCTCCAACTTCCTTGTGTTGGCCAATACAAATATTATTATGAATCCTATTAATCAGTTTCAGTTTTTGACCCTGTGACCTTCTGAAGGCAGTATATTTCCACATTGCCTTGTGAAGTATTTCCTCCTATTTGCTTAAAAGTATGTGATATTAATTTCTTCCAAGGCTTTCATATATACTTTATAAGAATAGTAAAGAAACAATTTGCATCAATTTTGCTACATATTTTAAAACTCTCTTGACTCAATTTCCATTTAATTTCTTATGTCAGAATAGAAAACTCTCTATTATATTTCTATATATTCTTTCTCATAAATATAAATACTGAGCTTTTCAGGGTACTTTTGCCCATATGAAAGATTTCTTCACTGAAATTACCAAATTATAAGCAGCAGGTTGATTTTGTTTGTTTTTAAACCATGTTCAAGTTTTCTTTTTTATACATGGAAGAGAATGTGTAACATCCATGAAATATTATATAAAGTCATTCAAGTATTTTTAATAGCTCTTTAAATACCAGAATTCAACTGTGAAAAAAAAATCCACGAAATTGTGTTCACCAATATATCTATATTTAAGTAGATTTTTATATTATAATGCATCCCCAAGGTATTAACTTTATCTAAGCTTTTTGCAAACCCATAAGTAAGTAGTTTTTAACTAGTAGAAACCACTTAATGGCATCAGTCAACCTTACTTACTCATTGCCAACATCCTCTTTTAAATCATTAATTTCTATAAACATCTGGTTAAAACTTAAGACATTTCTCATGTTTCTCATGGATAATATTTCTAGACATGGAGAGACAGAAAAAAAATGCAATTTCAGATTTCTACTACACAACTGACTAAGTCTATATAGCACCAGCCTTGACACATGATCACTTGGCACTGCTTAAAATAGTGATCATAAAAAGCAAGTAACTCATTAATTTGCACATGCTTCAGCTCACATACTTCAAAATGAATCTGCACATGTGGTTTATTTAAAACTATTTTTATAAATATGGTACATATTTCTTGTGCTTTGTAATCTAAACACATTTCAACAAATTTTGAGAATGAAAAGCGTATTATCAACAAGGTCCAAGTGTGTATTGTGAGAATGCTCATTTTTCTCTGCAACTTTTAGAAAATAAAGAATAAAATTATACAGATTCCTCGTTTAATAAGCATTTTGACTGCACTGTTTTCTTTTGAAGTTGCTTTGCTTCATGGCTGTGGTTTAAAATTTCTTTGTACAGACATTTTTGTGGTCACAGATAGTAGTTTTAACTTCAGCACGTGTGTAAATCTTGAGAAGATAGTTTTTAAAACTTCAGCCCTAATGAGTTCTAAAGATGCACCTAAATACATGCACATATACACATTTCCAAAATAAGATCAGTGAATCCAATGCTAGAGGGTGTTGACACAGCAGGGAGATTTTACAGGCAGGCATGTTATTGAGCTATTGTGTTTATTCATATGTTGACCATCTACATGAAAATGACTCAATAACTGTTGTCTGATCTGTAAAATTTACTACAACTGCAAATTATCTGCGTCTTATTCCATGGCCTGTAGCTAATAACAGAATACTTGAGGCTACATAATTGATAAAGATAAGAGGTTTATTTTGGCTCACGGTTTAAAGGCTGGGAAGTTCAAAATTGAGATCACATTCCGGTGCGAGCCTCTTGCTGCTTCAACTCAATAGCAGAAAGTAAAGGGGAGAGGAGGCACAGACCCATGAAAGCAAGAACTCATGGGCATTAATGCGTTCATGAGACCTCTGCCCCAAACCCAAATACCTGTCACTTGGCCCTGCCTCCCACTACTGCTACATTGAGAAATTAGGGTTCCATCATATGAATTTGGAGAAGAAAAAGCCACAGCACTACTCTTCACCATGGCTCAGAAAACACTCAGACAATTTTACAAAATAGGTAGTCATGAAATTTTAATGGTGAAATCATATGCTTTCAAACAACTGAAAGGATAAAATGTCATTCTATAACTTTATCACAATTTCATGTCTTTTTATCTATCACAGTGTCTTAGCAAACAATACACTAAAAGACATCTTTTTAATCAAAAACTAAAGTGGATCAATAATATAAGGTGGGTTTCAGCAAGACTTTTTTCAGATTAAAATTATAAATTCAATGGAAATTGATTTGGATAATACACATAAAATCAGTGCCCTTTAGAATAAATATAAGATTTATAGGTTATTTTATAATTTTTGTTTTTATTCTCTTTCCTTATCTATGGATAAAAAGTCTAAGATGTTTTGTATTAACATTAAAAATAGTTATTGTTATAATCTCAAGCCTCAGACAACAATAATCAAGAAATTGCTTCTTCCACATTGCCCATTTTAAAAAAAAAGTACACAATTTTCCACACTTACTCAAATTGAAAGCTAACAAAATAAAGCTAAAATATAAAATTAAGATAGAAAATAGTACAGCACAGTGCTTATCAGTAACACAACCTGTGTAACTAGATTAATCTTAAAAAAAATCAGAAGGCTACTCTAACAAGGCAGAATTGATTCATATATTACTAAAAAGAGATTCACCTTAAAAGTCCAAACAGGTTGAAACCATGAAAGAACAATGTTTTATAAATAAATTATGAATAAAAGTAATCACTTAAACTTTAAAAAAAAAGTTTTATCAGCATTGTTAAACCCTGTGCTACCATATTCTCAAGCAATTTTCTCTAGATAAGCAGGTTATAATTTTCAACTTATGCCAATAAGATTGGGCTTAAAGGGAATGATGAAATAATAACTTTCATAGTAGATTTTAAGTTAATCTTACTTCTAAATGATCTTTTATTAGTGTTTGTGGTGAAAAAAGCACTGCTTATTGTGATTTAATTTTATTTAAATTAAAATCTAAATGTGCTATGATTACAATCTTAATACTTTTGCTTGTTATGTAACTATACTAAGTCAAGGATTTATAATTTTATTATAATTTCTGGTTTAAATTAGTTTTCAAACTTGAATAAATTCATAATAGAGGAAATCCAGATAAAAACACAGCTAATTATATATATATATGTGTGTGTGTATATATATATGTTTATATATATAATCTTACAGTTAAGCAAATAATCTGTTTAAAAATCAAATTATATTTCTTACAAATTGGAATGATAATGATAACACAAGTTTTTCAATACTCCTTTTTGAAGAAATTGTGAGGAAACTGACATTTACTATACTATGTCTATGAATTGGTATACTGAGAAGGGTAATTTGGGCAGTACTCGTAGATTCAGCTATTTTCCCATAACTGTTTAGCTCAAGGAAATAATTTTCTGTAGTTGTGTATAAAACAAAACATGTTGTAGCATATTACACAATTTGGAACATTGTAAACAAGGCTTTAGGTAAAAAGTTTAAAATCTGTTTAAGTGCATTCTCATGAAAACAAATGCAATTGAGTGGTTACAATAATAATGACTGTTCACATTGGGTTAGAAACATTTAAATGAAATTTAGAGACAAACATTCCATACTTCATGTTTGACTATTTACAAATATTCTTGATTTCTCTTCTTCAAAAACATGGTAGAATTCTTCTTTCTTACTCACTGGAAGTCAGGTTACATGATTTGATATGTGGGTATGTCCACTGGACATAAACAAAAATATTTATATTTATATGTACATGTAATACATAGATGTATATATAAACACACACATACATACATATTTAAACACATGTATAAAAATATGTACACACACACACACACACACACACACACTTTCCACGTAGAAGTTTAAAATGGCAGCACAAACTTAATCACTCTGTTCTCTTGCCCAGGAAATAATAACGTTCATTGTCAGTTTGGATCCCAGAGTGAAGGCAAGTATGTGAACAAGCACCTTCTGTTTGACTGGAGATCCACAAGCAGCATAAGCAACGAATTACCATTTGGTTGTCCAAGGAACTGAACTGCTATGTTCTTAGCACAGTACAACCTAGTCAATCCTGATATTTATTAAGGGCAATGTTATACAGGTAAAAATAAAATTTTTGAGGTAAGTCTATTAATTTTGTAGGCTTTTAACAATAATAGAATTAGAAATAAATTTGAAAGGACATGAAGCTTTCAAAATCTTGACCCATTAGCCAGATTGTGATGAATTATTTTTAACTTGACATCATGGGTAAACTTCAATACTGCTTTTATTCCTGGCTTGTAGCTTTAAAATATCTCTGTTGATGTCAAGGGGAAATTTTGCTTGTTTTATAGTCCTTTGTGAAAGTGACAGACAGTATAAGTATGTATCCATATCTGCATTTTAAAATTTAGGGAATTTTACATTTTTTGAGTCAAGATATATGATGTGGAAGATTATGGCCAAAGTATAACTGAACTACAAAATTCTACAAGCCCAAAAGCAAAAGACCATTGGAAACCTATGTATCTATCTCTCTATCTATCATGTATTAAAAATTATGTATCCATGTACTTATTACAAAAGCTAAAACATACCAAGGAGGGTATGAACTGAAAGTAATAACATGGAGAAAGAGTAGAAAAACTGAGAGTATCTTATAGAACTGAAAATGAAGCTTCTGTATGTTTTTCTATTGGTAAAATAGGGTAAATTATAATTTCAGCTGGATTTGAATTGAGGATTTGGACAATATGAAAACCAAAACTCTTAAAATATAGAAAAGGCAAAATTGAAAATTTCCATGACTTAGAGGGAGATTTTCCATTTGTACTTAGAGTATATATAATGTATTTGTGGATGGATGGATGGGTCATTGTATTATCAGGGTATTCAGGAAACATATCTACCATAAACTTGATCGACTTATCTCTTTTAATGCAGTAATTATGGTTTCCTCATTCTTTGATTTGGGAAAGATGAAGTGGAGCAGCCTAAACCAATACATAATAATGAAGCAAACTGAATGAAAATCAAGTGTTGTCAGGTAGTTGTTGGAGTTTCTGGAAATATCAGCTTGTTGTTAAGGAAGTGGTTCTATTTTTAACTGGTTAAGGAGAGTGTACACTGCTCAGGTCACCCAATCTGCTCCTTTGTTTATAAAATCACCAAGTAGATAAAGGAGTAGTTCTTTTACAGTCCTTATTCTGCACATCTCACTGCCATAATTTGGAATGTAACTTTAAGCTACATTGATTCTGTGAATAAAATTTGTCTTAACACAGCAGATCTTTGCATGGGTTTTTTTGTTTCATCGCTCAGAGATCATTATGGGGCCATAAAAACCATCCTGCTAACTTTATGTCACTTTTTTAGGAGGCATTCTAAAGGAGGAGCTGAAGGCTAGAAATACAAGTATGTTTGGCTGTTTAAACTTGTAAGTAATTAGCTATTTTTTCAGATTACAAAGAAATCATTCTCCAGTGCAAAAAGTGAGAATTTGAACACCACCAGCAGTGGCAATTGTGGCAGCAGCTACAGCAGGAGCAATCGCAGCTGCAAAAGTCAACTACCAAAAATTTTAAACAATAGAAAAGCACCAGATACCACCAGATACCATGTTTTGCATTTATAATTTGCATCTTTTAGCTATCCTAAAAAGGTGTGTTTAATTTTCTCATATTACAGATCAGGGAAAAGGATGAACAGAAATCTTCAAGGTGAAGTCAATTGCCCAAGGTCATAGACTTAAGAAGGACTAATGATTTGTAATTATGTAACTTTTCTTTAATGATACCTCTCCCTAAAATGTCTTTCTGTATTCTTACATAAAGCAGAAATTTAATCCACAAATTGCTAGGTCAATATAGTGTTTCTGTTACAATTGAATTTTTCATCTTTATAAACGTGCTTTCCTAAATCTAAGCTATTTGGACAACATTAAGATGTGATACACCTTTCAGAAGAATATGATATTCTCAAAGAATGGATTTGAATAACATTTCGTAAAACAAGCATTTTAGCACTTGCTCATGTTTTTTCATCCAAATAGTTGTCACAGAATTTGACTTTTGGTTGTTAAATTAGCACTAATACATCTGAGCTGGGCCTGTTTCCTGTATTCAGGAAAGATTCATCATTGGTTCTGATTTTTTTTAATAATCCCTCATGCTGAGGACTATTTGGTTTGATTTAAATGGAACATTCTTTTAGAATAATTTTAAAATGTGATAAAAGCATTAATTTCTGTTTGCACTCATTTACATTATAGCTTTGAGATATTGCTTTAATTAAGTTCATGCTTTGATAGTCATAACAAGTCTATATACAGCTACATGAAGATACTATTTAAAATATAATTTGGGTGGGATGTTAGTGATGAAATCAAATAACTCTTTGATATAATAAAAATTGTAACAGTTAAATATCATTGCAGTAATTAAAAACTCAAGTATTTAATGTTAGCCAAATAGAACATAACTTTGACAATTAACATTCAGGCCAAATGATATTTTTAAAAAATAAGATTTAAAACTTTAGAGTGAACTTTAATATTCTTATATTTAAAGAAATATTGATATCCTAATTACAATATTTCTCAGGATTACTGACACAAATATTTAGTATGATATTGGCAGGAGGAGAAGAATATGCTGACCAAACAAAACAAAAACAAAAACAAAACAAACAAAAAACAAAGCATCTTAAGTAATAAAAGGTTGAAAAGTTGAATCATAGAACTTTTATCCAAATAAGATATGAATAATAAAGAAATCAACACTGTCATATATTTTTCTCAGGCTAGGAGGTTTAAAAAGAATGAAAACAAATAGAAAAACGTAGCCTTCTATAAAATGTAATAAAAAACCAGTTCAGGACAAGTGAAAACCTGAAATTCCTGCAAAAAGCCTTCTTCTCATTGTTCCTTCACTGACATTCTCAAGTCTTATGATAGAAATTTCCAACTCTTTCAAGAAAGGAATATTCAAAGCAATCTTTTTGGTTCTCTCTGTGAAGCCTTTCTTACTTACTTGATGAAGCAGAATCCTCTGTGACTCCTCCTCATGGAAGCCCATTCATTTTCCTTTTCTTTACATTCAGTTCCATCTCCCCAAAAATAATATAATAAAATGTTTTCTTATGATTCCTTACTTTTACAGAAAAAAAAATTTCTACCTTGAGAGTTCTGAAGTGGGGAAAAACGCAGCCTCCGAGAAGACCTTGGAAAACACAGAATGTTCAATTGAAAAGGTTGGGATATACCTGGTGGTAGAGTGCTTGCCTTGCATATATGACACCTTTGATTCACTCCTTAGCATTGAACACTAACATTAAAAAACTCTTTTACTCTTTTCAAATGGAAAAATCCATTAAAGCAGCATTTCCAACTTTGAAACTCCACAAAAATAAGAAAAAAAAATTTCACTCCACGCATTTCTTAAATAGTACTTAAGTTCTTAAATCTTCTTAGTATATGAGTTTAAATTATAGAATTTCAGAGGAACTGAAGTATTACACATTTTCATTTCACCTCAGAAAATATTATTAGTTGACACATGAGAGGTAATTGAGTTATCAAGATAAGATGTTAAAAAACTGTCCATTAACTTAAATTTACCTATGGCATGAAATATAAGAAGAAAACCCACTATATTTCTCTTCAATTTTTTTCAGCATAGATTTTATTTAGCATCTTTTTTTGGGTGGGGCAGAGATTATGATAAATTATGTATATACAGAAGCAAATATTTTTGGTGATTTGATGTCTTTGAGTTGAATGGACTTGGAAAAAAGATGAATTGGACTAGATAACTTATGTTTCATATTTGTACTGTTGTTTCTCACTTCTGCTTCTTTGAATTTCAAGAAAAAAATGAGTATTTCTTTTTGCTTTTCAATATTGTTAATAGTGCGCCCAGTCAATGTTATATGCCTAAAGAATTCTTAAACTTTTATTTCCATAATATAAAGCTAGATGCTAATAATATCACTTAGATATTTCTTGATAAATTGGATTTTCCTATTCTCTATTCATAGTTTATGTTATTATAAGGCAATACTTAATGAACAAGTCCAGCACAATAAGGTAAGTGTCAAAGAGGTTAATGAGATTTGGTTCTCTTCAAGAATAGACCTCAGTGTGTTTGTCTAGAACTCTAAACTTTGAATGTAAATACACCCTGCTGACCTGGAACTTCAAGCTCTAAAGTTCTGAAAACAATAATACCTTCTTTTGCTTTTAAATTACCTAAAATGTCATTTTACTCTCACATAGTAGTAGCAATAGCAGTTTAGCTCTGCACACTTTTCGCTCACCTGTCTTCATTGAAAGGAGGACATCTTTATAACTTAAGAATACATAGACACCTAGAGTCCGCTCAGAAGACCTTAATGTCACTAGCCACAAACCTGAAATACCTAAGAGCCTACTTCTTTCTTCCTTGAATCCTAGCCATTAAGTGTTAAATCCTCTTCTCTTCGCAAAAATAATATAATTTATTTTAAAAAGAGTATCAGTATGTGCATATACATCTTTTTTGTAAATGCTTTAAAATTTCTTCTCAGAAAAAAAAATATGTTCTCTTAAATGGATCACACTGAAAGAGATTCATGATTCCTCACTCTTGTTTTTCTGCCCATCACATCAACTTTATTGTCGTGTATATTTCTCTGCCTTTGTTTATGTGACCAAAAAACAGTGAGTGCAGCCCAAACTGTCACCATACTTTGTAAAAGGATACTTTTAAGTGCTAAGTAAAAATGTTATCTAATGTCCTCTCCATTTTTCTCCTTTAAAGAGTAGTTTATTTGGGGCTGGAGTGGTGGCTCAGTTGTTCTGACACTTACCTGGCTTGCATGAGGACGTGGGTTCAAACGCCAGCACCAACTACACAATTAAGTATTGGAGCAACAAAGGTCGCATAAAAAACTAAATAAAAACAATTGTTTTTCTTTTTTTTCTCTCTCTCTAACTGTCCCTCTCTTTAAAAGAGAAAGAGTATCTGATTTTCTGAATTAAATACATTGACTCTTTAGTCTACATGTGCATGCACATACTTGCAAATACTTCTTTATCCTAAGATTTAAACAACAAAAATATAAAGACAATTGCTTTGTGGGTAAAGTCCAGCATAAGTAGACACTCTTAGTTTAGATCAGTTTTCCCCATGACTATCCATGCCAATGTACTTGCAAATACTTTCATCCCAGAATGATGAATGCAATAAAAATTTGTATAATTCTTTTCTAATCTTATAACCATATCCTCATTTACTCTAATAAAATTTGGGATCACATAGTGGCATTACTTTTTTCAGATTTCAAAAATGTGCCCATTTTATGTGTTAATTTTAGTTATATCTATCAGGCTTCATTTTGAAATAATTATACAAGTATGGAGTATAACTTGCTTTAATTCACTCCTGAGTGCTCCTGTTTCCTCTCCCTCCCCATGTTCCATTACCTTTATTCTATTGGTCTTTCTTCTAGTTTTCTTAAATTAGTGCTTTGTGAATGTACATGAAGGTGAGATTCACTGTGGTATAGTTATAATCAACTCCATTCTACTGTTCTTCTTTTTCTCATTCCTTCTCTTTCCCTCTTTATCCACTTCTTCTCCACAAATCTGTGTTTTTATGCATTCCTAGTGTCAACTAAATCTTATCCGTAAGTCTCTTTTCTTGAAAATTATAAACACTTCACTTAAGCTAAAATTCCCTACAGCAATTATCCAAATTTTAAGAGTTACAGGCATTTTCCTTCATAACCATGTACTGTAGATTCTATGCTCTCATTTTTTTTTTTTTTTGCCTCTTTTGAAAAGTTTATTCTGGGAATAGAACTCAAGAGTCTCCTGCATGCTAAACAAGTGATTTACACTGAACTACATTCCCTCCCTCCTTAGTTTTTAATCACACATCTTAGTAATTTTCAGAAAGCCAAGTTCCAAAGACTGCATTTCATATTATATTCTATCTAATTCTGTCTACTCATCTATAAAGTCACATGGGCATAGTGGCAATACTGTATGAATCATGACATTTTTCATAATAGTGGGTGGTCATATTATAATTTTGGGTTTCTACATCTGTAGAAGCAAAGATAAATATCCTCAATATTTATAAATATAACAACTTTAGTGCAATAGTATTGAAATTTAAGTGTTTCCAAGTTAGGCATTATGATATGAATTTACTAATGTTGACTTTTGATATTCAAGTTGATATTATGGGGCATTTTATCTTAGTTGCCCCATTTCCATATGGAGGTAGCCAACCTTCATTGACGTTTAGCAACTTGTCTGATACTTGGTCTCATATTTTTTCTCTGACATAATGGACTTATATTAACATTATAAACACACCAAATACCTAACCTACAACTTTATAAATATAGAAATGATCATTTTCTATTTATTTTTAGCTTAATAGTTACAGGTAAGTAAGTTCTGTCACTTACAGCATAATTCATGCTTATTTTGCTTTTTTTTGTAATCTGCATGTGTATTTAAAGTCAAAATAAAAGTTTTCCTAGTAAACTTAAACTTTGTTTCCCTGGAGTAATCATCAAGTTCCAAACAGACAACATTAACACAATTTATAAGATATAACTAACATTAGCCACTGAAGTCTGCCAATGTGGCATTTAAACAGAAAATATAGGTCAGGAAATTCAAAGTGATGACTATGTAGTATTTTTCATGCAAAACTATATTCCAAGCCCCCAGGTCATCATAGAAACTATATTTATATAATGTATTTTTCTAGATTATATGCATCAAAACCACCAAATTACATTAAATTTTATACGCATTCTTATTTATGTTATAAACATGGGTCAAATTTTATTTAAAGATGGTTTAGAATTTATGAGGCCTACTTTGATAACTGAAAGGCAAGAACATGCAATTTGTCTCTTTTACTACTATGATTTTTTTTCAAATATTATTTGTTTTCATTTAAATTAAAATTAATGTATATTTTGTCAGGTTGTCATGAATTTTGGTACAATTTTATCTAGGCATTAAAACATATAGGGCATTCTAATTCCACATTTAATATATTAGGACCAATATACAATACATTCTTAATAAAATAGGCATTGGAAATTATAGTAAATATGATCTAGTTTTAATTTTCATTGCTAACTGCTGCTTTTTAGAGGGAGGTATTTAACTCAATAAATTAGTTATTATATATTATAATATCTGATTCAATGATTTAATAGTCTTACATTCAAATAAGATAAAACATAATGAGATAGTAGTTTGTGAGTATGAAAAAAGTTTTATATTATTAATTTTGAAATAGCCTCTTCCTCCTGCTCCAGGGACAAAGTTGTGACAAGGACCATGTTTGATAGAATTCCTGCTTTCCTCCTTTTCTCCTCACTTTCCAGGGTTTATACTAGTCCCTTGCAACTCTCCGTCCACGTAGTGCATACCTCCTATATCTTCATACACATAGTGTTCTCCTTCCTCTATGTATTGAACATTTTTTAGTGCACACACAGAATTACAGTTGTTTGGATTACAGTGTATATTCTGGGTGTTGTAGATGCTCAGTTCTAGGCATGGTGGGACAAGAAGTAAGAGCACAACACAGCACTGCTAAATTAATTGCAGCATGCGGAAAGGATGTAGAACCACAGGAAGCAATGAGCTTTCACAGTGGAAGTGGCTTTATGAACTACTTGATAGATAAAACATGAGAATTTCAGGTAGAAAATAATTTGTGCAAAGGCAGAAAAATATGGACAATTAGTGATTAATGCTGGAATCAGAAATAATTTTGTATGAATGTTATAATCATAATTATCTGAGAATGGAATTGCGGACATTAGAGCAGAAGCTTAGCAAATGAAGGTGAGAAAGAAAAATAAAGGATTGTAAATATATAAGTTTTTAGGTATGAAGAAATGCAGTCAGATCATCTGCTTGAAATGAAATATTTAGCTGTAAACATTTAACATTTATAACAGGAAGATTTTTCTCAAACTCTTCACTGGAATAGCAATAAAACATTTTAAAGATACTTAAATGCTACTAATTCATTTGTTATTTGTTTTTTTAAATTACTGTATGAACAGTTAGAGCTGTCATGTTAAAAAAAATCTTTATTGGCTGGGAACAGGAAAATAATGTATCTGGCTTCAGAATACAACTACCCCATCCACTCCATCTTCTTCTTGACATTGCTTGAAAAAAATTTGGCAGTCTATAGTCCCTAGTCACATCATTTCATGTAGGTGAGATGAGTGATATGACTCTGGTCGTAAAAATGTTTCCACTTAAAAACCTCCAAAGTAAGATCATGATCTTTAAAACTCCTTTTCCCTATCACAAATAATTTCCAAAAAACTTTTCCATCCAAAAGGTAATTGGATGAATAGATATTAATATTTTTATTTGATTTATTTCTAAATGTACTACAGAGAAACTTTCATTTCATCATTTAGTTTTAGTCCATCTGTTTCACGCACAGGAAGCAGGCTGCAGCCCCATACATGGCCTGCAATGTTTTTCTTTTGTGTGGAATTGCCAGGAAAGTTTCTGTAGAAAATTGATCCTAGTTGTGAGATCTGCACATCCAGGCATGGTTGTGGAAGTCTTCCAACTCAGAAAGGAAGAAGGTAAAAAGACTCGGTAACTTAAGTATATTTATTTTATGGTTAAAAGTTCAACTCTCCCAAATTTCCATCCAGGAATATATCATGTATTTCAGTGCAGTTTTCATCAGAACATGACACTTCCTTTATTCAGTCATGAGTCCTACTTTAAGTAAAAAAAAATGTATATTTTGGTGCACACCCCAAATACACAAGTAAAATTTGAAATATTTGTATGGTAATTAGTTATAGCTATATTTTCACAGCTGTAAGGTACTGAAAATACATAGAAACATTTGATATGTTGCAGAATTTTCTCACCAATATATCATACATGCATATGTATATTATATTTCCCAAATTTTGAATAGTTCCATTTAATTCTCTCATATAATTCTATTATATGAGAGAATCATGGGAGTAAAATGTAATCTGTTCCAACACTGCCAATGTTTGCTGTGGAAAACAAAAAAATGTTATATGAAACTTGAATATACTTAGGTTAATGTTGTTAGATTAATATAAATCATCATCTTAAAATAACTACCCTGAGAACATGTCACTTGAAAGGGACTTCAGTGAGAATCAGGGTAGGAAACTCAGCATGAATCTGATAGGAAAAAAAAATCTCTTCCATCTCTGTCTTTATATTAATATTCACTTTTTACTTAGAAATACTTAGAAAGTCTTCTTGCAAAGTGATGATTCCTTTTGAGAACTTTTTGTCCATAAGCTCTAGTTCTTCAAAGGAAATGCATGGTCGAACAGAAAGTACAGTGAAAAAAACTTTATATATATGTTTATTTATTTGTGTTGAGCAAAAATTGCAATAAACATGCCCAAATATCTATATGTTTATATATATATATGTAGAGTCTTTCTAGTCTCTAAGCACAAACTGATTATAATCCACTCATTTTTAATCATTTAGAAATAATTTGGCTGTATTGGAATTAAGTGATCATAAGGTCAATGCAAAACTACATATATGAACTGTTTAGATTAGTTAAGGACTTTTATGTTGTGGTTTACATGCATTCCATTTGTGCCTGCTAGGCTGATCTAGAAACAGACTCCTTAGAAAGATGCAATTCCACAGATTAAAAACAAAAAATGAAGCTCAGAGTCAGACATAAGTCATTCAAATCTTCTCTATCCCCTTAGTAATTTTTCTGAATACAGGTAGGAAAATTGCACTGCATGGATTTCACATTATACCATCTGAACATACAGGGGAAAGGAAAAAATATGCTCACAGATTTATAAAGTACTATGAGTAAATTTATTTTCCAAACAAGGAACTTCACACACTGCAGAGGTGTATTTTATGCCACAATGTGTTAATTCTTTTATTTATACAACTTTCTAAAATTGATTATTTGGAAAAAAACAAAATTTGTTTGCCTAATTATATGGGCTCGTATAATGACTTATCTAATCTCTTGAACACACAATATCCACCTAGAATACCTGTGATTAAGAACACAAGCAGAATATTATTATTCAATGGTTCAATAAAAGATCAAAAACAAAGGAAAGTATGTGCTTTAATTTGTCTAAGAGAATTAATTCTGGCATATCTGAGCTGTAGTCTTAGAAAGTGGACTAGATTTATGAGTGAATTCACTTAGGAAAACCTTTTAGAACAGCTACTTAATCAGAGATACAAGCATATTCTTATTCTACTTTCTCAAAGAATCCCTAGTCATATAATTTGTCTCTGTAATGAAATCTGGACAGTTTTCATATTTTTTAAAGTTATCTGCTCACATGAATATGTTTTATTATGATTCTCTACAACAGACTAAACTTCTGGGGAAAATATCTATTGATTTGTAATTACTATTTAATAAATTAGTGAATAAAAGAAAAATAATTCATAAAATTGCTTAAATAAGAAAGGTAGGCATTTTTTCTAAATGAGCTCTTTTGCCTTTCCCTAAAAGTGTTTTTTTCACTAAGAGCTTATCCTTTCAGACTTCACAGTTTTCAAACTGGGATTTTATTTACTCTCATGATGTTACAAATTCTTATATGTGAGTGATTTGTAAAAATATACCTATACCACAGATCTTGTCTCTGCACTCCAGACCAACATGTTCAAGTTCCTACTGGTTGTGACTAACTGGTATCCCACTGGTATGTTGAAACCACAGGGTCCAAACCTGAAAACATTCATTTTCTTTCAAAATTCATTACTTTTTAATTACATCAGGATCAATGAAGTCACACAACCATAAAGCCTGGAATTTGCTTTAAATCTTTATTCCTCCCAATATGCATATAAATCAGCCACCAGTCCTATGGCTTCTACCTTCTTGAGACCTTTCGCATTGACCCTGCCTATCCATCTCCACTGGTGCTGTCTTAGCTCAGGCAAGAACTTCTCCCCTGGACTACCACTGCAGTCTCCTAGCAATATGCTTCCTTTACCAACACATAGCAGAAAAACCAGTCTAAAGCTAGTAAAAACAACAGAAATGAAAATGTAGCCTTCCTTATTTCCCAAATCCAAGCTATTCAGGTATTTCCACTGCATGCTGAATAAAGTAAACATGGCATACTATGTAAAGCTCACCAAAATCTGGTCCCTGACTCTCTCCCTAGGGTTACTGTCTTTATGTTCTGTTTCATAACCTGAGATATGAATCAAATTAAACTACTTAGTTTCTCAAACTATTTGAAACTATGGGGGGAAATGGGTGAAAGAAATTGTTATATTAATGGTATTGGTGATGATTAAGAAATGTCCCAAGGGTTCTAAGAGACGCTAACTCTGTGGGCTGGGGGTGGGAGTGAAGAGAGGGAGTGGAAGGCACTGTAGTGTGAAAGCTATAATAAAAAGAAAAAAAAAATAATGAATTTTCAAGGATGTGTTGTGGAACTTATAAATGAGATTTGTAAATATGTGATCCAGTTGCTAGCAATAGAAAAACTAGATTAGAGAGCTACAATGTCTTTCACATTATTGTTTGATGAAGAGTGATGGAATTAGTATATTCTTAAATTGACTCTAAACTTTTATGTCCATACCTCATTTATCTCACATTGCTGAGGAAGAACACTGCTCATTATATTAATGAAATGTTCAGATAACTGAAAATATCCTTAAAAAGTAAGTGTTCAGAGTTCCACTTTCAGAAAGGCCACATGAGTAGTTCTGCAGAACCTCCCCTAGAGAAAAAAAAGTAAATTGCTGAAATACTACAAAAAATAATTTAAAAGTCTCTGGAAATTGTCCTCAGGGTACACGTATCAACTGAATAAACATTTGCTTAAGAAAACCTCCTAAAATTTATAAGAACAGCAAGAGTCTGTGGCATTTGAGATACAATCTTCACACAGCTCAATTTGATGGAGGCTGCACACAGATAAGAATGGTGAAGACAGCTCCCTCTCTACTTTCCTCCCAGTAAGAAGTTATCAAATATTGCACTGTGAGGGGCAGAGCACCTGTCTAGCCCATCTCCTCCAGCTCTAAATTAAAGAAACTAATGCCTCATCTCTATATCCAACAAGTTAGGAACAGTCTCACTCCACCTAGGCCTATATATGGGATAGGCATTTTCTCCCAGGCGTACGGGGACACAGATGGGGACACAGATACTGGTTCACCCCAGTTTCTTTACAGGGCAGAGGTTCCATGTTGGAAGAGGAAAGCTGAAAGAGTCACATCTACCACATGTTGAAGAGGACCAGAGTTTCCAGGTAGAGAGGGAATTCACGAAAATAGAAAGCTCCCAATATTTTCCCAGGATAACACATTTTATTTTATTGTTTGTTTATTTATTTATTTATGTAAAAAAATTGAACCCAGGGATGCTTCACTACTGATCCACAACCCCAGTCAATTTTTATTTTTTATTTTGAGACAAGGTCTCACTATGTTGCTCAGGGCTTCACTAAATTGGTGAGGCTGACTTTGAACTTGGAATCCTCCTGCCTTAGCCCCCAGAGGTACTGGAATTATATGCATGTGCCACTGTACCTGGCTGCAAAAGAACTCATCTTATTTTGACAGAAAGTGTAAGGAAGTTCAATTTTTTTTAAGAGAGAGAGGAAGAAAGAGAGAATCAATTTTGTTTAATTTTTCATGTGACTTTCATTGCTCTGACGCTTCATTGTGTACGTGGGGCTGGGGTTCAAACCCGCATCCTTGTGCATGCCAGGGAAGTGCTGTAACTACTGAGCAACCACTCCAGCCCCAGTAAGTTCCCTCTTAAAGGCATTCTTGGAACAAATATCTTCTTGTAAATAAGAACAGCAGTCCAAACCACAGAAAATCTAGTTCACCCAGGACAATGAATAAAAGTAAGAGCAAAGAAGAGTTTTTCGGCGGTGAAAGAAAAATCTCAAATATTGACCAGAAATATTAACTCTACCTGAATTTCATTAGAACTGCATGGGAGCAATTTTTATACCAGTGTATTACTGAAAACTGCAATCAGCCAGTAATTATAGGGCTTATCATCAGGGATGTAATTCCAAATAAAACAAATGCATTACCAGAAATCAGAGAGAGCTAGTCTTGCCAATGCCCATCAAATAGTAAATATTAATAAAATGATAGAAATTATAAAAATGAGTAAATGGAAATGATGGAAGTTCAAAGTACAATTAAACTAAAATATCACAAGAGGAGACCAACAATTGCTTGAAATGACAAAAGAAATAACTGCATAAGGATTTTGCAACATGAAGAACAAGAAGAAAAAAGAATGAAGATGAATAACGGAGACTTGGAGAAATATGAAGCACTTTAACTGCACTAACAGAGGATAGTTCAAGTGCTGGAAAGAAAGGAGAAAGAGAAAGGAACTGAAAAAAAACATTTAACAATGATTAAAAATTTCCCAAATTTGCTAATAAACATTAAAATCCATATTTAAAAATTCTCAGCAAAATTAAAATAGGATTTATACAACAAGATCCATACCAGATGCATCATAGTAAAAATGTTGATAGTCAAAGACAAAGTCTTGAAAATAGCAAGAATCAAATTGCTTCCAACATGCAAAGAAAACCAACAAGATTAAGAATCGCTTTCTTATCAGAACCAATGGTGGGCAAATGGTATTTGAATGACAAACTCAAAGGGCTGAGTTAAAAATCTGCCAACCAACAATCTTATGTGTAGCAAAACTGTTTTAAGAAACACTCGTAAAATATATCTTTAGATAAACCAGTAGAGGCAATTCTTGTCAAATCAAATAAGTCTTACAAGAATACCAAAGAAAATACTTTAAAGAAAGCAAATTTAGATGAAATATGAATACATGTAAAAGAATAGCGCTAGTACAAATACTTCTGAATTTACAAAATACCATATGATACTGGTGTATTCTATAAAACAATAAGCATACAGCTGAACTGCTTGGCCTATAACTTATGAAATACAATATTTGAAAAGCAGCACAAAGAAAGTTGGTAAGAGCAAGAACCAAGAAGTAAATAAAAGAATCAAAAAAGGTAACTAAAAAGTAAATACAAAATAATTAACACTTACTCTTTCTTATTTTTCTCAGTTCTCATAATAGACATAACATTACTTAAATTAATAGTAATGTATTATCACTTTTGTAGTATAAGTATATTATAATAATAGGACAAAAAAAGGAATGATGAAGCAGGATCATATAGGAGTAGTGATTTTACATTTCACTAAAATTGTCCATGTAAATCAGAAGTTGATCCTAATTGAAAATGGAAATGATAAAGTGTTAGCGTAACCACAAAAGGAAAAACACTGAAATGTAATTTAAAAATGAAGTATTTGATTAAAACCATTTAAACCATCTAGACTGATAGTTTATAGATTACTGCCTATATACTCTTTCTTAAATGAAATTCTGTGAATAGGTATTAAACGTTCTTTGTCAAGTAGAGGTCATTATTATGAGTCATTGATGATATTAATATGTTCAAATTGTTACACTATGATTAGAAGCTATAATATATGGAAATTATCAGTACCCAGTCGGCCTTATGTTTTTCCACTTTGTTATTTGAATAATACTCTTTTTGGGTTCGCACATTAGAACTAAGATCAAAATGTGATTTTCTTTGTGTGTGTGTTTGTATGTATATGTGTGTGTATGATACTGGGACTTGAATCTTGGGATTCTATACCACTGATCCTCATCCCAGTCCCTTTTTATTTTTTATTTAGATCCAGGGTCTTGCTAATTTGCCCAGCCTGTCCTTGGATATGTAATCCTCCTGCCTCAGCATCCCAAACTACAGGAAGACAAGCATATGCCACCAATCCCATCTAAGTGTGATTCATTGATTTACATGTCTTTCATGTTTACCTGTGCCACAGAAATCAACTCAGGATACTTTATAAGGTAAAAAATTAAATGAATGCTTGACTAAACACTAAGAAGAAATTTGGAGATTAAACATTTGAAGTGGTTAAATGTGAGAATTTTGTTTTAAATATTTACTAATCCCTTTACCAGAAGTACTTTTTTTATAAAGCCATTTAATTTTATTTTTTGCCCATTTTGTTGATTTTTTTTTATATACATGACAAGAGGATACAGTGACATAATTATACAGTTCTTATTTCACATGTTTGTTATAGGGATTAAATGAGTTACATCTAGGGACAGGGGTTATAGCTCCTTAGCAAACAGAGTCCTGGGTTCAATCCCCAACACTAAGTAATTAATTAGTTAAATTTCTATCTAAAGACAGCCATCAAAAATGGATAAAATCATATTTACCAGCCAGTATTACTAATGTTATGAATATGGTAACATCTGGTGACTTGACTAATAGATTTTTCTTTTTTTGAGATAGGTCTAACTATATTGTCTGCACTGACCTTAAAATCAGGAGTCTCCCACCTCCCAAGTTATTGGAATTACAGTTATACCATGGTACCCAATAGTCTGCTAGATCATATAATATTCATAATTTTTTATAATTTGAGCTATATGAGCTTGTCAATTAAGTTACTTCTGGATAAAAGCTCACATTTAGTTTATCTTTTATTATTACATATTTTTGCTCCTTGGAGACTAGTCTAATTATTTTTATTTATTTTTTAAGAAGAGAGGTACAGTAAGAGATAGAGAGAAAGAATCAATTTTATTTAGTTTTTCATATAGCTTTCCTTGCGCATATACATTTTTCTTTTTCCACATTTTTAATTAAGAAATTCATTTGTTGAACAAACAAGCTTCTAATGAAATAATATAATATATATATATAATCTGAAAATTAAATTAACCCCCAACCCCCCCCAATTCCCCACCCTTATCCTACCCAGCCTTCCCCATACATCTCTACAACTGCCTTAGGTTTTATGTCATTGCACCTTATCCAGATTTAAAACACGAGAACTGATACTTTGTTCTGTACTTGTTGCTAGAGTCTGAAGCCATTCTCGCCCATGCCAGGCAGGCACTGTAACCGCTGTAATCTCCATCCCAGAGATTAATCTAATTATAAATAAGAAAGAATGACCACAAAATGTAACAATATGCCCTTGAGGTTATGATGAGGAAAAATGAGTAGATCTTACACTGAAATACTAATTTGAAAGCAGAGGTTGTAACTACCATTAGATTCTCTTTTTTTTTTCCACAAAAGATCTTGATATTAAAAAAACAATGCAGTCTATCACAATACCTCCTTCATTTTCATTTTTCTGTCCTCTGGAAAATGTTCTGATGATAAATGTCAGAAAGAAAGAATTGAAATTCATTGAAAATGGCAGAGGAGCTGCACTAAGGAATTTCATTGACTGACAGCTGGTAGAAACTTACAGAAATCCTGTTTTAACATATTTTCTATTTTAAAATTTCTTCTCAAAGAGTATGTGAAAATCCTGGAATACTGCTGAGTACCAACAACTTAAGAACAGAACTGAAGAAAATGGATTTCAACTTTCATTCATTTAATAATATATCATATCCAAGTTACATATAGCTTCAGAATGACTCCAGTTCTAGCTTTCATTTACATTGTTTAGTAATAGAAAACTTTGCATCCAGTTCTTAAGGCTCTGAGGTCCTAAAGGGTCTTTTGTTTTTTGAATTATAAAAGGATGATAATCTCTTCTCTTTTTGTCCATGCAACCCAAAGTTTTATAATTCTGTGACACACATTGGGTTTTTAAATCTAAGAAACTTTTGTATTAGAAAGGGAATCAAATGTTAAGAAAGTCTGAAGCCAAATATTGAATTATTCTTAGCAATTAAATTCCTTTATTGAGAAATTTAATGAGTATCTCCAGAAAGCAAAATATAAACAAAAAAGAAAAGACCTAATAGTTTACACATTCTGAACAAAATGTTCTAAATTAAAAAAATTTCTCATGTGTGCAAGGTTCACTTATAATATCAAAACTTACCTTAAAACATAATCTTTATATGTACAAGTGGCAGACTGTTTGGAAACCCATAATAATGCAACCAATTATGTAGCATTTAATAATATTGTAGTATCACAAGAAAAGCTTTTATACTTCATGGAAATCCCTAATTTTCTCTCAAAATGGTGTTTATGGTCTCAAGATTCCAACTCGAATTTAGATTTCCTCTTCCAATTGGAGATAATTCTTTAAAAAAATAGTGCAGGGTTTTTCAAACTTGACACTATTTACTTTGGGGATTAGATAAGCCCATACTCTGAAGAGCTTTCTTGTGCATTAGAACATGCCCAGCATCCTCTGGCCTCTAAGAAATAAATGCAAGGATGACTCTCCTTCAAACTGGAAAAAATCAAAATATATCCAGACATTGCCAAGTAGACCACTAAGAAATTAAGAGTGTATTAGTTTCCTAAACTGTAGAATACATTACCATAAACTTGTTGGCTTAAACCATCATGAATTTATTATCTGCTCAGTTTGAATATCTGCCCCATCCCAAACTCATGTTGGAATTCTATTGTCACTATAAAGGTATTGGAAAGTTGAGCCAAATAGGAAAGGTGTAGATCACAAGGGTCTTCCTCATGAATGGATTAATGCTGGTATAAAATGGGCTTTGGGGAATGGACTTTCTCTCTTGCCATTCTACTTTCTACCAAGAAGGCCCTGGCCAAATGCCAGTACCTTTGTCTTAGACTTCCAACCTCCACAACATTTATCACCAAATTTCGTATTTATCAAAAATTATCCTGTTTAGTATATTGCGTAGCAACACAAATGTACTTAGGTATTATCTCAGTTTAACATGGTCAGGAGCCTGGGCCTGAGCTAGCAGAATCTACTGCTCAGCTTCTCACTAGGCTGAAATCACGCTGTTGCTAGGACTACAGTTGTCACTAAGGGCTGAGGGGCTTCTTCCATGCACACTGCTTTTGGCATAACCATTTCCTTGTAGATCGATAACTGAGGTCTCCATTTTCCTGGTAACTGTTGCCAGGTACCACTCTCCTCTTATAGAGAAGACCCTCAGCCCTCTGATACATAAATAGCATAGGCAAGCTACAACATGGTGTTATTTTTCTGCAACTAATAGAAGTATGTGTCTCTGACTTCAGATCCTCCTCTGGTCACTGTGCTCCAGTACTGGATAAGGTTACATAACTGCCAGAGCAACCATCCCACCATCATTGAACATATAATTTAACTTGACCAAATAAAGCAACTCTTACATCTTTTTCATAGTTTCCACCTAAATTAAAGGGAAAGAGACTGTATAAAAAACACACATGAAGAGCCAGTCATCTTCCTACAGTCTGAATGTTTGTAGTTTCCAAAATTTATGTTGAAATTCTAACTCCTAAGGTTATGGTATTGAGAGGTAGACCATTTGGAAGGTCATTAGTTCATTAGGACAAAAATCTTCATTAATGGGATTAGTGCCCTTATAAGTTAAAACCCAGGGAACTAGCTCATTCCTTCCACTATGTGAGAGCACAGTGAGAAAGAAGGTACCCAAACCAGGAAATTGGTCCTACCAGATGTGATTATATTTGAAACCTTATGTTGGCATTCCCAGCCCCAGAATTGTAAAAAATAATTCTTTTGTTGCTTCTATGACACCCAATTTATGATATTTTGTTACATCAGCTCCGATGGATTAAAACCAATCTTAAGGAGAATCTTTGAATACTGCTTATCAAGACTGAGTATTAAAAATACACTAACCACTTATTCCAAGGTAGCAAATCTCTAGGTATAAATTTCAACTTACAGAGAAATTAAGAATAGAGCGACTTGTATAATGTCACAATGAAGAAATCATCAGGCAAGTCTATAATAAACAGCTTGTAAGCCAATGAAATACAACACTTCATAAATCAATATTGTGAAAAAGTAGCTGGAAAAAAACAGGTTCAGATGAACTACACAAACAGTAACAAGCTACATGGGAAATTTAATTACATGCATGCAATGGACTGAATGGTTTTGCTCTGCAAAGATGATACTCTAATCCTATGTGATGAGATTTGGAGATGGGGCCTTTCAGAGGTAATTAGGATATAGAATAGAGCCCTCGTGAATGGGAAGACCTTGGAAAGCTAGCTAGTTGTCTTTTACCGTATGCAGATATAATGAAAAGTTACAGTATGCAATTTAGAAGAGGAAGCCTTCTCGATAACCCAGCCATGCTGGCACCCTGATCTCAGACTGTGAGACTAAGAAAAAAAATCTATTATGGGAGAACTATGTCTCTCCCTCAAATTCATATCTTGATACTTTGAAGTACTTCCAAATATGACTGTATTTGGATATTTAGAGATAGGTTACTTAAAGATATAATTAAGTTATAATGAATTTATTAGGGTAAGCCTAAACTTTATAAATCTCATATCTTTACAATACAAGGAAATCTGGACTGAAGTAAAAGGGGGAAGACAACAAAAAGACACAGGCAAAATAACCACCTACATTCCAAGAAGAAAAATCTCAGAAGAGATCAGCCTTGCTGATTAAGCACTCAGTATTTTTTTATACTAACCCTAACAAAATAATACAGATAGATATACAGATGAATTGAGTGACGGGGAAATCATATTAAATTCCAGCTATATAGATCTTAAACTAAGAAATATGAGCTTCCATAAATATGGAAGAACTGAGCAGAAAATTGAACCTCTCACCACCACAGTTCATGGAAACATTGTTGAAACTCCATGCAACCAATGCTGAAGATCTTTGTTGGAAACATCAAAGTAGGTAACTCTCAGTAACTCACTGGAAAGCCACTGAAATTCCTAAGAATTTCCACAATGGCAGTGTCGATTGAATGGTGCACTTCCCCACCCTACCTCACCAAATTCATATTTTGAAATACTAATCCCTTGGACATCTGATTATATTTTTTGTTAGAGTGTTTCAAGAGGTAATTAAGTTTAAAATTGACTGTCAGCCCATTAGGGTGGATCCTAACTCAATCTTATTGGCCTCCTTGTAAGAAAATGAGCTTGACACACAAAGAGGTATCAGATGTACCCGTACAGAGGACAGCCAAGTGAGGCTCAACATGTGGCCAGATGCAAAAATGTGACCATCTGCCAGCTAAGTAAAGGGCTTAGGAGAAACTAACTATTCTTACGTTGATATTGGATTTCTAGCCTCTGGAACTGTGTGAGAGAAAAACGTCTATTGGTTAGACCACTTAGTCGAAGGTATTTTGTTATAGAAGCCCTGACAAATACAGATACTGAATTGTCTTGATAGATATCAGCAAATCAGTATATTATCAGAAGAGACCTTAGAAAATGTTATTGGTAATTCCAAGTTGACAATATCTAATGAAATATACTATTTACCAGAACACTGGGAAATAATATTAATTATATAAGTATACTTACCCAATAGTTGAAAACCACAAGGCATACTTCATATAGACATGGAAAAAAATACAAATGATTCATTTTTTCAAACAACTTCACGATTCAATTTAAGTGACAACTAAAACAAAATATCCTAAGTCTTTGTCAGAAAATGGAGTAATCTTATATAAATGAATACATCTTTATTATATACCCCATAGATTACCACAACATAATTTTTTGGTAAAAATGTGGCAGTTCTTTTTAAAAATTAAGTCATTTAGAACACAAGGATATAAAACACCTGAATAAGAACACATAAATAGAAGACCATGACCCAACAAAGAAGAATAGAAAACAAGAGAGAGGTGTGGAGAGAGAGACAAGAGAGACCACACATTCTTAAAGACTTTATATAATGATATATTATCTGAGATTATATTATTATGTTTATTTTGTGTAATGAAACTAAAGATCCCTTGAAAATACCTATCTTACAGAACTAGAAAGATAACTAAAGAAAAATAAGGTCTTCAAATGTCAAACTCACTAAGGGTAAGACAAAAGAGGTCAGCAGGAGTATGGGAAATGAAATAGTTTGTGATGCTGTATAAGAAGAAATGATCCAAGGAGCTGGAGCGGTATGGCTCGGAAGTTATGGCATTTGCCTGGCATGTGCAAGCACATGGGTTCAAACCCCAGCACCACGTACACAACTAAAGTGTCAGAGCAATGAAAGCCATGTGAAAATCTCAATAAAAATTGATTCTCTCTGTCTCTCTCTCTCTCACTGACCTTCTCTCCTAAAAAGAAAAGAAGAAGAAGAAGAAGAGGAAGAAGAAGAAGAAATGATCCACAAAATATGAAACAAGGTCAAGACACCTGAATGGCAATGTGTCACTGACATGTTAAAGCAGACACTGTTGATGCTCAGTGCTCAACTCTTACTATGTAAGGCTTTTCATTTCATGCACACAGGTTCTACTTTTTTTATTTTTTGCTCAAATAACCCCTCTCCAAATCCTACTACATAGCCAGTTGAGCCACAAAATTAAACTCTCTTTCTCACAGACACACCCAGATACATGCACACACACACACAGAGTAGGCACCATACCTAATGACCTATAAGACATAGTGTACACATACTAAACTGCTTCAATCTTCAGGTGGGGAAAGGTGAGGCATGTGTTTTCACTGGCATCTGAAATATTTTGTATGATGAAAATTCAGTGACTACCTTTTTGACATTTTGATGAGGAATTTAAAACTTACTACCTTTCCTTACCCCATTTCTCTACTCACATCTGGAAAATAAAGTCATAGATGTAAAAAAAAAAAAAAAAAACCTCTCAATAATTTAGATAAAAATAAATTGCTTAATGATAATATAGTAAAAACAGATTTACTCATAAGATACATAACATTAATCAATTAACATGAATTAATAGATTAATGAATACTAAGTGACAACTTTAGTCACAATGTTCAAGAATATGATTTCATAGAGTAATATTCAGACAAAAACAGAGGAACCCCCCAAAATATTCATAAACTAGTTAAAAAAATCATTGTAAGACTAAGTCAAAACCTATAAGAGATGACTTTTTAGAAAACAGAAATCCAAAGGGTTGATTAAATTATGAAAGATATTTAAGGCTCATAAACAATCAGGTAGTTATAAGTTAAAACAAAACAGAAATATTTGTACATATTCATCATGGTGGCCAACCTGTAAAATTTTTGAAATATTTGCCAAGTAGTTGGACCAATGGAAACTCTCACACACAAAGTGTGAGAATGTAAAGTGGCATGACATTTTGAAATAGTTTATCATTATTTACTAAAATAAAGAGTTATATAACTTTGTCTCAATATTTGCCTCCTAGAGATAGATTATGTATTTGAGTAAATAGCAACATTATTCACATTAACCTTAATTTCAAACTTAATTGAACATTGTATAAATTAATTGTCATTAAAAAATCCCCAAAAGGCTATGCTATGCTGTTTGTTGAAGTATTTTGGCAATACATTTTTAAAGTTATTAGAAAATGATGAAAACACAATGACTACTTAGCAAATTATTACATGAATTATATGATAATATAATGAATAATATTGGAATGTCAGCATTGAAAAGAGAGATATGTGTATTAAATTTCCTTATTTATTCCCAAGAATATGAGAATATCAATTGTCAGAACTGCAAACTACAGAAGTGTTAATTATGCAATTGGTATTGTTGATATTTTAAATTCAAGTAAGATAATTTCTTTCTTTGAACTATCCCTTTTTATCACTTAAAATCCCATTTAAATAACAATCTGATGCCAAATTAGAAAAGTATAGTATATTTCTCAGCCTTATATAGAATTTAAGAAATTTTGTTCACTAAAAACTAACATTTAGAAGGATAAGTCAATTATCCATGCATTTTGGCAAATAGTTGTGTCCTTACAAGTGGGTTTTCACTGCCCATTGAGTGGGCAAAGTGATTTTCTTGGTAATTTGCAAATGCTATTTCACCATTATCGAATTTCCACTGCTCTGAGGGTCAGAATTGTTTGGATTGTTTCACATCACCAAGCAACTCCCCAAACCAGAATCTTAACAAAATGCCTGTTTATACACTCACAGCAAGGACTTAGTATCTAAGCATGCCAGCTAGCGTGGTCCCTGGTTATCGTAAGGAAAGAGGCTAACAGAAATTCTGTTTCTCCAAAAGGTACCAAAAGACCACAGAAAAAAGATGAGGGTGTAGGAAATTATGCACTGGTCTTTGAAGCTTCCATACAGACCTGACACCTATAATCCCAAGGACTCAGAGACTGAAACAGAAAGATGGAAAGCTCAAGGCCACCCTTGGAAACTTGGAAAAAAACCCATCTCAAAATAAAAACAAAATGGGCTATGGCTACAATTCAGCAGTAAGATGGAAAATCAAGAGAAGGAAGAGGTAGAGGAGAAGGAGGAAATGGAGGAGGAGGAAGGGACTATGGAGGAGTCACCCTTACTTCAAATAGGATGAAAATATTTAATTCTCCACATGCCTCCAAGAATTGTGATAAGTGTAAATGATTCTAATAACCATCTTATTAAGTGCCTTGTTTTTTTTTCTATCTAGAGGCTCATTTATTCAGGAACTTAACTAGGAAATAGCTAGGTTTATTGAACCTTGCTATTACTTAATGAACATCCCCAATCTGTAGACCGAAGACTTTTATTATATGAGAAAAACATGTTTTATCATTTACTTGATTGTTCTCCATTTGTTTCTGTTTTGCCTTTTGGAAGTTAATTATATCTTCAATATTTTCCCAGCTCTTAATTTTTCCATCTCAATTTTAATTTATTTATGTGTTAATCTCTTTTCAGTTCTGTCCTCTACGTATTATTTCAAACCTCTAATAAATATGATTACCTTTTCCTTCAAGTGTTGATTTCTTTCTTCCAGTTTTTCTTTGTTTGTTTTGATTTCTATTTTATTTCATTTTTGTTTCCAAAGTCTTGCCAGGCTATTTCTGTAGTTGTTTTTCACTTCCAGAAGTTTTGTGTGTGTTACATTTGAATTTTCTTTAAAATTATTTTAGTGAACTAACTTATTCTCTAAAGTACACTCTCTTCCATTTCTGTTTTTTTTATGAGTTACTTTGTCCCTGTGTCTTGCTTGTATTTTTTTTATTTAATGAATCTTTAAGAATTTCTTGTTATTAATTATATATATAAAAATTATATACACACACCTATAAATATATGTATATATAATTTTTTCAAAGAGAGTGAGGGAAAGAGAGATTCAATTTTATTTTTGTTTTTCATCTGTCTTTTGTTTCTCTGACGTTTATTTGTGTACCTATTGCTAGGTCCTAGTGCATGCCAGGCAAGCACTCCAACCCCTCAGTCACCACTCCAAACCAATTTGAGGTTATTATTAATTTTATTTATACTTTTGGCCTTCTCAGTGTTTTGGCTGCTGGGGTATTTTAAAAGAGAGTAAGAGTGATTTATTTCTCTTTTGCTGGGGATTTGCTAGCCAATAAGTTGCTACCGCCTGTAGCATGTGGGAGATCACTCCCAGGAGTCTTCCCAGTGACAATGGCTGGCAGCTTTTCAGTTTAAGAGACAAAGAGGACTACTTGTGCCAAAACACCATCCCTTGAAAGACTCCTGAGAAAAGGTTTGAACAAAAAGGTAGTGAACAACCATGAACAGCATAATTTTTCACTTTCAAAATTCTAAAGTAATCAAGACCTTGAGTGTTGGAAGCTGTTAAGCTTGGGAAAGATAAATAGTGAACTTCAATGGCAGCAAGTATAGGCTATAAAATTGTCATCTTTCTCAACCAAGTAAGAATTAGAATGTCACAGAGCCTGATATTTAGTAACAAATACGAAAAACATAAAAGTTTTCTTCTTACAATATCAAGTAATATTTAACATTTTCATTTACCTTACAAAAATAGAGACATATGATACAAATGACTATTTATAGACTAAATTCCTTGACTGAATACATTCCCACCACTCCCCCTTTCTCTTTCTCATTTATCCTTCTCTTCCAAAGCAGGCTGAAATCTCTTGGTACCAGTTATCAAAATTGTCTTTTTTATTTTTATTTCTTTGGCTTGTACGAATAAATGAGTTAATTCAAGTACAAACCTGAAAAGGAGATGAATGGATATAGAAAATAAAATCATCCCTCATTTGTCATTTCACCATAATTCAAAAGTTTAAGGCTGTTCAAGAAATCTCCCTTCTGTATAGAAGTTTGCTCTCCTTTACACCAGTTGCTTTAATAATAGATTATTATAGTCTTTTGACATACTTCCCAGAGCTTAAATTGGATATAATTTTCTTCATTTCCTGTCTTAAGTCATTTTTAAAATTTGTTGAAAAATTTTAAACATCTGCCTAATTCTACCAAAGAGGTGGTTATTTTTTAGTTTTTTTTTTCCTTCTTCATCTTTTTTTTAAATAAGTAAGACAGTCTGTTTAGCTTATTTCTTGTATGGGTATATTCAGATTGGGGGTTTGATATAAATGGGTTATACATTTAAATCATACATTTGTGAGCCATTTGCAAAATGTAGAAAAGTTTTTAAAAAGAATTTAAGATCATTATTTTATTATGGCTATAATGACTGCATATGAAGACAGACTGTCTTTGTTTGATTTAATGGTTGCAATTACTATTATTACTATTTACAGAATATAGCAGGCATCTACTTGTGCTAGGAGAAAGAAGCTTTCAGAGTATCATGTCTCACTTGCTTTCAAGTCAAACTGGGTTTTTATTTCTTGGCAGCTGTTCAAACTTATTACTACATAATTGGCACCAACAGCTGCCTCTGCTGTGTAAACCATATGAACATCAACAATACAGGATCTCACCATCTCACATAGTATTAGTGCACTTTTTGTGCAACGAGGTGTGCAGGCACAAACCAACCAAAAAATTGTTTGAATTCAGACAAAAATATTCCGAGGTGATTCCTTTCAGCTTCTAAAGCTGACACAATACCAGAATTTCCTTATAGCTCTTAATGCGTATTTGCTTTTCTTGTCATGCATTAACTGGCTTGGAAATTGAAGGAGAAAATAAATTTCAAGAATAATTAAAATAAACTAACAATGTAAAAGGACACAACCTCTACATTGTGCATTAAAAGAAATTACAAATCTACCTTTACCTTGTAAGCATAATTTAAAATTATGAGCAGCAGCGACATAAGGTTAAGCAGAGGTTTCTCAAGATAGTATGTTGAGGCATATGGAGTTTTACCCAGTTGATGATGAGGTGAACTGAAATCTCTAACTCTGAAACACATCTCCTTCTGGTACCATAAACCATGCATTTATCCATCTGCCCTCTCAGTGGGATGCAGACCTTTGGCCTATAACAGAATTCACCTTAAGAATGTTCACTAAAAAAACAGCTGTTCCTTTTAATCGTACTACAATAAATGGGTAATAAGCTTAGAAAATACATCCTGTCTGACAAAGATACATTTAGAGCAAACAAGAGCATTTAGTACTTTGTAACAAGTAACCTACTTGATCATTAATTCATTTATTCATTCACTTCAACATGATTATACAAATACATTTAAATTCAATTTAATATATTAGTTAAAATATAGAATGTGTGACTCTAATAAATGTTATTAATACATTTATGCTTTAACCAAAAACAGAAGACAAGAAAAATATGAAAGAAAAAATATATATGTACATAAATAACAATAGTACAAATTAATATACATAAAAATGAGTGAATATAGAATTTATCATTTTAGTTGCTACTATTGAATTTAACTATAACCATAGAAAAATGTCTTTCTTCTGTCTTTGGAAAGATATTTTCTTATAGATCGATTTCTCTAATTTATAAAATTGAAATAGCAAACCGTTCCAATGTGCTTTCATGATTTATCCATTTACATTCGATGTACTATTTTCAAGAATGCTCACATGTTTGAAATAAGAATCCACGTGGATTTTACCCCTGTGCTAACTTAGTTCAAACTATTCAAGAATATTGAAATATGTGTTCATTCTAAAACATTTACTATATCATAGTATTTCTTGGAAAATGAGATAAATATCTGTTTTTTTCTTAACAAAGTAGCTATTCAAGGTAAGGTGTACACAGCTTCACATCTAGCCCTAGCCCTGCAAATAAACTCTTCCTCTCAGCGACTCACACTCTTTCTGTTTAGCTGATGAACTTCCTGTAGTTTCTATTTGTTCATTTTATTTTTGTTTCTCTTCTCTTCTCTTTTCTTTTTTTCTTTTTAGATCTGGACTACTAGTGATGTTATCTCTTGTTTTACCTTTATCCAAGAATTTCTTTATTTTGAACAACTCTTGTAGAACATTTCATAGATGTAGAATTCATTGTTGAAATAATTTTTTCCTCTTTTTCATAACCAATCTGGTTAAAGGTTTATCAAATTTATAATTTTACACTGCGATAGTTCAAGTGTCAGTTTAGGTGTCAACTGTTCTGCTGTGCTTCCTTAATTGTCCCAATTAAACTTTGTGAGACCAAACTTTTTAATGTTTATAGACAGAATTAGAAGCTGTCTTTTCTAACCCTGTCTTCAAGGGCTTGGTCAGAAAAATGGGTTTTATCTTAAACTTTTAGTGCCTGAGACATCCTACATGAGGGAAGACTCTCTGCTTTTTATTTTCTTTTAATTAATTTATTTATTTTTCAGGGCTGAAGATCGAACTGGGGGCCTTAGTGCTTGCTAGGCAAGTGCTCTGCCACTGAGCTAAATCCCCAACCCCAACTCTCTGCTTTTTAAATTAAATATCCTTCCTGCCATGGATTCAGAAACTTTCTCTGAAGAATTTTCTCCTAAGTCACTATTGCTCCAGCTCTATCTCTGTAAGTGCCATCATCAGTTCCTTCTCATTCTTCTATGGTTCTTCCTTTCTTTCTCCCAAATGTAAAAAAAATTTCTTTTGACACAAACTCTGCCCTTCCTTCAACCATTCCCCCTTATTCCTATTTGAATAAAAAGTTTTTTAGAAGTATTTTCAGGATAACTGCTCTTCTCTGCTGAGTAAATGATTCTGCCATTTCACCATCTCTAGTGTTTAGAAAAAGTTAGCAGGCAATGAGTAAGTACACCAGAATTTAACATACAGCCAAAGAATATAAATTAAGAGATTGTTAATAGGTAAATAAATGCAAGATAAATTTTTGAATAACTTTCCTGCTTTTAAAAAATACATGAGGGCTGGAGCAGTGGCTCAGGAGTTACAGCTCTTGCCTGGCATGCGCTAGTACGGAGTTCAAATCCTAGCACCTCCTACACGAGGAAGTCTCTGAGCACAGAAAGCCACATGAAAAACTAAATAAAATTTAGTCTCTATTACTCTCTCTCTCTCTCACTGTCTCTCTTTATATATATATATATATATATATATATATATATATATATATATATGCAGTTTATAATTTTAATGCAAATTTAGGTGATTTCTTAGAAAATAAATCATCATACATATCAATCCTAAACTATACTATCTACTACCAGGTCAGGTCAAACTGTCTACAAAATTTAAATTATTTACTATCATGTTCAAGAACATTTATATCTCATTCTTTGATTTATCAAAGGAACTTCTTCTAAAACCATTAAAATCTATTAATATCAAATTTGAAATTCTTATTATTTTTTGAAAGAGAGCGGAGGACAGTGAGAAAGAAAGAATCAATTTTATGGAGTTTTTCATGTATCTTAAATTTCTCCAACACTTCATTTTGTACGTGGTGCTGGGGTTCAAACCTGCGTCCTTGGGCATCCCAGGCAAATGCTGTAATCTCTGAGCCACTGCTCCAGCCCTCAAATTAGAAATTATGGATAATTCAGGCAAATAATTTAAATTGGTATGGGAGTCTTTAAAAAATTAAAATCTAATGAAGCTGAGTATAAAAAAGGGTAATTCTTTTTTTACCTTCATGTAAAAGTCAGAAAATTACTTTAAGACTTTAGAGCAGTAATTTCATATAAATACTGAATATAATAATAAAAATAAATTTACTTAGAATTATTTTTAAGCATCATACAAGTTATTTTCTCTTTCTAAAATTTTGATTGATTTGTATTTCTAAGTTGCTGTCCGCAAATTACTGCATGCACATGGATTTTATTCAAATCCATTTCTTCTTAAATGCTCTATAATTCAGACTTCCTTTATATTTTATAGTTGGTTCCAATTAATAAGATTTTACCACAGTTACTGTAGTGTGAAAGTCAATGCTAATTAGAAGTTTTCCAATACAGAAAGGTGAAGTGAAAATTCCTGTATTGGATTATGAATGAGGAAAATAATAAAACTCAGCACATAGTAAAACAAAAAAAGAACTGAATATGAAAAAGGAAAAGTATAATGAATAGAATGTGCAATCTTATACACAGCTAGAATATTAAACAAAACACCTGACACTTCAGAAATGTTCGATTCCTATTGTTGGCAATAATCCAACGACTACAAGTATTTATTGTTCTGCATCAACAGAATTCAGTTTCCCGTATTCTTATGTAACATACAAAATCCTTAATTTTATTTAACTCTTTTGCTTAAGATATTCAGGAAGACAATGTTTTAAAACTGGGCATTTTCTATAATTAAAGAAATTTGGCTCCCATGTGAATAATTAATAGCATACTACTACTTATATTATTTTTGTCACTCTATGAGAAATAAACTCCTTAAAGACAAAAGATTTATGATTTATAAGATTAACTACTTATACTATCCCAGGTCCAAAGAAAAGAGAGGGTAGTAGTAGATAAGAATAAAGGTACCAGAAATGATCTGTAAGGGTTTCTATAGAAGGCTCTTAAGGTTGTTCACATACATGATAGTTAATATAATTTTAGAGCAATGCTAGAATGATACTTTTAATACCTGTTGATGATCCCTTATACCAATCCGGCATAGCATGGTAAAACAATGTTCATATCATGTTCCATGAATGGAAATTATTAACCTAACTCCTAGATACTGAAATAAATATGACAAGGTAGGCAAACCAAAGGAACTCTGCTTAAAACTGAAAAAAAAATCCCAATTTACTAACACAGGATATTATGATAATATGATAAATGAGATAACACAATGTAAATATATTTACATCACCACATCTGGATAAGGTCTACTATGATCATTTCAAAATGTACATATTTTAACATAGTATGCTTTCATCACTGTTAAGTATTTAAAAGATAAATTGTGCCAAAATCACAAGGATAATTAGGAACTCTATGTATGTTGCCAAATGAGGCAATTTATTGTATAAATTATTTCTATTTACAAAATAGTCATCTGTAATAGAAAATATCAGTAGCAATAAAAGAAGAAATGCATTTGAAAGGAAAGAGTATTGATGAAAATTCACATTTTTAAAGCAAAGGATTTATGTTATAAAAATATGAGAATATTTTGTTTGCCACATCCTGTTTTAGAAATTTTATTTCTGGCATCTGTTTTTTAAATAAGTCTACAATAAAATAAATTAACTTGATGAAATGATGTCTTTTTTAAAATGAATTTTTATTACATTGAATAAGATAAATACTATCTCAATATTAATTCCTACTTAAATCATTATGTTTATCAATTTTAAACATTCTCTCTGAAATTATTTTAATTTAGACCTTTAAGAATTAGTTACTCAAATTTGGGATTTAGTAGTTAAGATGAAAGTTTCTTTCCAGTGTGTCTAACTAATCTACCTTTGTATATAACCAATGTTTAGAATACGTCAAAATCTCCTATTAAAGCTCATTCACAAGTCATATACATATATAAATTGAAATTCTCATATGTCAAAGAAGGTACTTCAAATGTATCAGTATATGTCATTACAAAATATTAATGAATAAATATTTATACATTTTATAAATTTAATAATAGTTCACACACAACTTTTCCAGTATCATATACTGACCATAATCTTGATTTAAGATATATAACTGTGGCTGAAATGGTGGCTTGACGATTACGGCACTTGCCAGGTATGCGCGAGTACATGAGTTCAAACCCCAGCACCCACATACACAACTAAGTGTCAGAGCAAGGAAAGCCATGCGAAAAACTAAATAAAAATTGATCCTGTCTGTCTATCTGTCTATCTCTCTCTCTCTCACTGTCCTTCTTTCTTAAAAAAAAAAAAAGATATATAACTGATTACCAAAGATTGCTTCATGAGCAACAGAAGTGTATTTGTTCTTATAGCTATGGAGCTAAAAGTACTGAGGGCAGAGCACAGAGAGGTTGGGCTCTGGTGAGGCCCTCTTCTGGGTTGTAGGCTACTTATGTTTTGTTTATACCCTCTTATGGAAGGAAGCAGAAAAAAGCAAGATCTCTTACAACTTTTACAGGGCCTCCGTTGCCATTCATGAGGGTTTAGCCCTCATGATCTTATCTAATCCTATTACCCATCTTTTAATGTCATCACATTGTCATAGAGTTCCAACAAATGAGTTTAGGGAGAAAAACAAAAACATTTGATCTATAATAATTGTATAATGCTCTTCTGAAGGATTCCTCACAATGCATAGGAAAGGTACAAGTGAAAAAGTAAAGAATAAAGACAGGAGTCTGATCATTTCAAATAGACAGGGGAATATGTCTAAGAGGTTTTGTTTGTAGAATAACTAACAGACACTTATTTTGCCTTAGACTATAAGCTCAAGGTAAAATTTGGGGGTAGAATGCACTTCTTAATTTTTTTTTAAGAGAGAAGCACAGTGAGAGAGAGAGAGAAAGAGACAGAGAAATTCAATTTTTGAGTTTTTCACATGACTTTCATTGCTCTGACACTTAGCTGTGTACATGGGTGTTGGGGTTTGAATCCATGTACTTGCACATGCCGGGAAAGAGCGGTAACCACCGAGCCACAGCTCCAGCCCCTACTTCTTAAATTTGAAAATCACCCTGTTATTATTATAAAAATTTTTAAGTATTTATTACGATAAATTATGCATGCACATAATGTAAAAATGCAAGTGTTTCTTTAGGTTTGTTATGAAAGCTAACAGATCCCACTCCTTTCTTGCACTATTCTCTTTTTTCCTGAGATAACTTTTAGAAAGGTCATTCTTTTTACCTGGATATGTCTGAATAACATGATCACATCACTGTTTTGCCTTCTTTTATTTATAGTTGAGCTATTGGTTTTTATTATGGGAAATGAAGATCGGGTTCTTATTTCTGGGTCACACTTCTTCAGGCTCCTTCCAATCCAATCATAATTTTATAATTGTGTATTGTCATTTTGTTTAGACTATTATTATGCTATTTTTACATGGATAATGTATTAAAATATGAGTAGTTTCTTTTCCTCTTCAACTCTTGCTTTCCTTTAGAGTTAGTAATTTTCCAGTTCTTTTGTAGCTAATTTTTCTGGTAATTGCTAATTCAACGCAATTTTTTTTATGTATTCTCTAGAATCTCTGAAATAATGCATAAGTCAATAATTGAACTCAATTTTTTAATGAAATTTCATTCAAAGATTTTAACCTATTGTAATCTGTACACAATGTACCATCCATCTGGTTTTCTGTATTACCTATATAATTGATTTAAACAACTTGTTGATTTAAAAATCAACAAGTCATCTCTCAAAACCATCAGAACTAGAATGGGACACTGATCAATTGGAATTGATGCTAGTCACAAATTATTGAAGTGGTTGTATAACTTTATTGGTATGTGTCAAATAAATATTAGACCACCTTGTCATTCTGTCTTCCTCTTTTTTTATGTATGTTTTTGTAGTGTCCATTCTCTGATGACTTCATGAAATGAATACATGGATGTGAATATTAATGAATGATAACTTTGAGGCATATATTAAAACACAATTGCTCTACAGAACCATCTTCACATTTTTTCTCTTTCAAAACATGAGATTGGAAATAATTTTCCTTTATATTTTTTGAGATAGTACACTTTATCTTTTAATTTATTGTTAATTTTTGAGAAATTCAAAATAATTTTTCTCCTCTGTGGAAACTCAAAAGCTTTTTCTCCCTTTTCTCATGTTCTACAATCTCACAATAATGACAACTTATGTCTTTAAAAATGAAGGGAAGAAGAAGTGAAACAAAACTGAGAATGATAAGCTACTGGAAATTCAGACTATATCAAGAACATCTCCTTCTTTATTTTTGTATTTCTCTCTACAAGAACAAAAGTGTAGTTATTTAGAATCCTCACATCTGTCACTTTAGGTTGAAAGGTAGTGTAAGATATGACTTTTTGACTTTCTGGGACTTATAAAATGACAGTTAAGCAGAACATATTAAAATGCGCTATCTGTAATATATTAAAAGGAGATTTTATGCTAAGAATATTTGAATCTTTTCTTTCACAAATAATTTGAAACTTTAGAATATTTGACTAATTCAAATTTAAGATATCAATGATTATAGCACTACTGCTATTGCCATAGTTATGAAAGGATGAAGAATAATTTTAATAAACACTGTGAATTAGAGCTTAGCTATAATAATTTAAACAAGTAAACCTCTTAATTACGTGTGCTAACTCAACTTAGTAAATTTATCAAAGCAGTACATGTGCTCTTTGGCAAAATTTTAGTATTCTGTGATACTGAGATTTTACAATAATTTAGTTACTATCTTTAAATTCAATAAACCTGAAAAGAATTGCTTATCAAAGTAGTATCAAATTCCCTGCTCTGGCTGATTGCTACTACTATTATATTAGTAAATGGCATGCATATTACTACCTAATTTATAAGGGATTCCAAACTGCATTATTTCATCAACAGACCTAATTTATGAGGAAATAAAAAAAGAAAAAGAAAACAATCAAATCCAATTTGCAATTGGAGAAATTAATATTTAAGGGAATTTAAAATTATTCATTGTCCATACAGAAAAATGCTATGTTTGCTCCTTCCTCAAGGATTTTTCATTTTCCTGCTTTTCTTCACAAATGTGGTAAAGACTCGTCAAAATTTTTAAGCAATTTTTACTACAATATTCCAGAAAATCACCTCAAAAAATAATAACACATTCCAGTTGTTGTTTTAGTTTGACAGTAAAAGAAACAAAGATATAGGAAAGTTAAGTAACTTCTCTAATATCACAGAGTAAATTTGGATTATTCTAACTCAGACAATTAGGCTTCTATCACCTCATTATTAAATATTGTAATAATTTTCCCAGCTAAATGATTTTAAAAATTGTAATAAATGAAAGATGTGATTTATTATCCTTTTTATTTTTTACAACTATATAGACAAATGATAGAGCTAGGAAACAAGAGTCAATTAAACTATGAAGTATGACTACTAACAGAGAGGTAGACATGGAACAAGTAATCATGTGGGTCTAAGTAGGTAATCTTGTAGTTAAGGTATTATTTTAAATATGATGTTAGAATGAGTGTGATTTAAATATATTCTATACATACAATGGTGAAATTCAACGAAAGTTAAGCAGAAATTCATGTAATGTTAATAAAATTAATTTTTGATAGCTTAAATTTACCTTTGTTTTCAAATGTGATTGAGATTGTTGATAACTTTTTTACTACTTTAAATGCAATGCATTTGATACACATATTTGAAGAGAACAAAAAATACTTTAGACTGAGAAAGAGTAAGTAGACACACTAGTTAATCACAAAATTGATCAAGGTGTACAGTTTCTGATACAATCTCAAGTGAATATATTTTCACTTTCCAGGTTATTGACTTTCAATTAAGTAAAAGAGTAGAATCCAGCATAAATTAAGCAATTGCAAGTGAACAACTGAAACTTAATTTCTCTATCTGACTTTTAAGTCCATATACTTAAGATTATTTAATTAAATTTTCATTGGTGTCACAAATTGGCAAACACAAACCCAGAGAGCTTAATGGAAATGGAATTATCTTCAATAAGAGTAGTGAAGATGGAAAGACTCTCCTTTTGCAGAAATTCCATGAAGAGCTGATATTAAAGAACTATTATAACACAGTGGTGTATAGAGATCCAAAGATCTAATATTTAAAAGATTTAAATATTATTTAGAATTATTATTAATATATCTTTGTTGAATATGTTTCAGTAATTATTTGAGAATCAAAATAGTATGATATTTGAAAGTTACATTTCCTACATTGCATAATAGAACCATTGTGTCTGGCCTAAATATATCATAGGTCTTGTATAGCTTCCCTCTAAATGTAAACTTTATTATGCCTCTGATACATAAAGGAAATGAAATGAGCAAGAGAGCCTTTCTTAGCAATAGTGGTAGTGCATCCCTCAAGTGATTTTTAGGGAACAGTGAGACTCAAAATTCAATTTGTGTAGGTTCCCATTCTCTCTTGGGTACCAGGTCACTTTTATTATCCAATCAGGTGGTTTGGAATTCATTTGACTTTTGCAATGGTCGAAGATTCTGTATTCCCAAATGTATATTCAAGCATAGAATTGTATCTATCATATTGTTTCCTGAACTTTAACATTTTTTTCTTTCTTCTTACAAAATCCTGCATATATAACATCTGCATGAATTTTTACTATTTTTCTCTTCCATTTCTGCTATTTCACAAACATATACACAATCATATCGAATGCTTCATGCAAAACACAGGAGCAGTGAAGAAAAATCAGGTCTAATTTGGATAGGTCTGTATAAGACTTCATTTGAAAGTTCTATCATAAACATTATGTAACATCCACATTTTTTTATATACAAGATCAAGTATATAGGCACAATGTGCAATTACAAATACACAGGATGCTTTTATGGGGAAATAATAATTTTTTTAAATTGAATTACATATGAACGTCTGCACACAACAGGGAAAGATTGACAAGTTTAAGTGACTAAGATTGCTTTAAAATGGGTCTTTTTATTTTGGAAATTTTAAAAAAACCTGATGTTAAATCCTATTAACAATATCTTAAAAAGTTTCCATCAGTATTAAAATTATAATTATATTATCAGGATAAATTTGAGATCACTATAATAAAATTTTCCAGTTATATAACCAGTATATTTGTTTTACAATTTCTTTACTTTAAATAAAAAATATTTTAATGTTCTAATTTAAAAATTTTTATTTCCACTACTTTTTAAAGGTTATAATTCATGTCAAAAGTCACCTAAGTAAAATACCTTCAGCCCATTGATTTGCTAAGTTTGAATCAATGTTCTGTTTATCTTGATCCATATTTTATTTCTTACAGATAATTTGAAATATTTTACTGATTACCTTCTGTCTAGAAATACATTGGATATTAATGCAAAATTTGTAAATATTCAGTTAAATTATAGAATGATTATGGCAAAGTTAAACTGTTTTTTCATGAAGACTTTAAAATGTATTAGACAAAATTAATATAGTCCTTGGAGTTAAGCAGAAACAACTTCTACCATTTGCTGAATTTACTGTCCTCTGAATCTTCAGAACATTCAGAACAGAATCTGGGGCAATTATTTTTTTTCTTCAGATGAATTTAGCTTGATATTTTATATTTTGTAATCATAATTTATACAAGCACACATTCTGTCTTAACATTGTGTTAGTCAACTTTCCATCGCTGTGACAAAATACCTGAGAAAGACAATTTAGGGGGAAAAAGAGCTTTTTGGATTATAGTTTCAGAGGGCACTGGCTCCAAGACAGAATATCATCATCAAATGGGGGAAACTATTTACCTCCTGGTATCTGGGAAGCAGAGAGAATAGAAGAAGTCAAAGACAAGATATTCCATTCCAGGGTATTTTCCCAGTGTCTTACTTTGTCCAGATGGGCTCCACCTTGTACATTTTCCCACTACCTCCCAACAGTCCATTCACTTATGAACCCATCAATGGATTAATCCAATGATGAGATTGGTGAGATCAAAGCCCTCATCACTGAATCATTTCTCAAAATCCCACCTCTGAACAATGCTGTAATGAGGACAACAGATGATATTTTGTGGAACATTCCAGATCCAAATCATAAGAGACACATTAAGACTTCATTATTATTGAATCTATATCCCATTAGCAAGTACAATGTCAAAAAAGTTAAGAATGGTCTACCTAGTATTTAATAAGATGAAATCTATTCTTCAGTACTCTCAACATTAAGGCCTGTGATGTTTTCATAATTATGCCTGAAATATGAAATTAATAACCACATGTTGTAAAGAAAATAAATTATTTATAACCTGAACATTGAGGTTTCTATTACCAACAAAAATTCCTTCTATTTCTACTTTTTGAAATTATGAGTTGTGACAGATCAAAAGGTCACCAGAACTGCCTGGTGTAATGTGTGTGGTGTAAAAGCCTCAGGTTCAGCATCTAAAACTTCCTTTTTTGATGATGGCAGGAAAAACTTGTTTTCCAACTCTATGCTTCCCACCTTGACATGCTGATAAAGCAAGTTGCGAATTATGACTTTGGTAGGTTCCTGTTAAGACTTCTACCCTCCCTAATCAATAGAATTCAGAAAAGCAACAGAGTTAACATAATACTCCTGCATTTTAGCATTTTAAAAGGCCAATGCTGATTTAAGTGCCAGAGTAGCAAAAACAAATTCTCTTTTTGTCTGGTGTTGTGAAATATAATCTGATTTTATTTCAGAAATTAAAGTTGACTGGCCCCATTCCTCATTCTTACCACTAGAGAAGTAGTATTAATATTGATACAATAGATTTAAATAATCTATGTAGTACAATAAGTATACCCTCCAATCTGTTCTGCATATCTCAGGTGCAATAGTGTTAGATTATGCTTGGTAATATATTGAGCATATCAAATAGTTAATTGGTAATTTATTTAATTACTTTAGTATGCTTTAGAAAAGGTACAACGTAATATCTACTTTTATTTTATTTTAATTTTTTTAGGGCTGAGGATCCAACTTAGGGCCTTGCATGTGCTAGGCAAGTGCTCTGCCACTGAACTAAATCCCCAGCCCCCATATCTACTTTTAAAAAACTGAAATTAACATACAAAAAGTGTTTATAAAGGTATTCCCCAATTTTAATGTGCATTTCTCCTTGATTTATTTAAATTATTTCCTAGAAGGGACACCAAATACTGAAAATATTTAAAATATTTATATAGCTTACTTGCAATAATGTCTCCCCATCTACTAACACAATTCCCTAAGAAATCTTTGAAATTCATTAATATTGGGTCCACATTATTTTCCTTTCCTGATTTTTTAAAATAATTTCTCACCTATAAATCAAAGTAAAAACTACCATCTTCCATAAAAGTATGCAAAGAGCCACAGTGATCACTCTTATATTTAAGTAAAATAAACAAATAAAAGATTGCTGGAGAAGAAGACCCATACTAATTTTAAAATTATTATTATATACTTGCTAATAATAAAGTCTTTATTTAACATTTTATGTGCAACCTTCTATTACTAATGTTTTCACTTGCCCTCCCACCCAGTAAGATCAAATCCCCATTTTTGTCTGTAGGTTAAAACAAATGGGCCCTTTCTTTGTGTCTCATATTTATGTATGGCTCCCAGTTTTCTGTACATTAAAAATTTTGTATATGCTTTTACTATTCATCTTTCTATTGTCAGTTTAATGTCATATACTGAAATTACTAAACCTTCAGGAGGGAAGGGAGAGAGAGAAACTAAAAACTTCCATACAGTTCTTGTAGGCATATCTAAATATTCATTTTATTTATTGGTTTTTGTTAGATTCGGAAGCTATGACACCAAAATATCATATTGTGACATCTGAGGTAACAGGAGGAAGAGGACAACCATAGTCACCTTTTCCTTCCCCTTTTTCCCTGAAGCAGGTTTAAAAAACCTTTTTCACTTTTTTTTTTCTCTCTGAAACAAATCTTAAGACCCTTATTCAAGAGATTGTCTCCCAGTAATGGTGGGGGGAGGGCATTTTTCTCTGAAGACACAGAAACAGAGAGAAGAACTTGGGCCAACAGTTCTTGCTCTTTCCTCAATTTACTACCAGTAGATTACTCTTCCTTTGTCCAGTCACACTTCCCATGACTGTCCACTCTTCATCAACCGTAAGCAATTCACTGGTGAAGTGCTCATGTCACAGAAAACTTAGCTTACAAAAATGCACATGCTTTTAATTTTTGTTGTAGGTCTTCATCCATGATGGGTGAGGAAAAGCTTCCTTTTCCCTTATAATAGGTATATGTGAGCCATGATAGTTGAATGCTCATTCCGGGGTAGGTGTGAGGGAAGCCTTCTGTGTTCTGAAGTGTGCTGGACATTGCTGTGTAAGGACACAAGACTGGTAAAATTGTTCCCCATACCCACTGGAATATTTTAATTGAAGAGTGAGATAAAATGACTGTAACCAAGGATTATACTTTCACAAGAAAGTTATTAGGACCTCAAAATTTTAAGTTTGAAATAAAAGTATTTAGAATTTCTGGTACCTGACATAACACTGAGTGAGAATACTTCATAGAAGAGAAATCCACAGATCTCAGAGAGAAAGTCCTCATAAAGTAAGAGGGCTTCCAGTTGTTAACCTCAGCTCAGCATTTACAGAGGTCTCACTATAGCATTCAAGACACCTCACTCAGTACCAACAACATGATTTTGAAGAAAACATTGAATACACTTGAATGCAAACTGAGTTTGTTTTATGTAAAAAGAGCTGTAGTGTTAGCTGGCTTCAAATATGGTGCATCTCCAGTAAAGGGAACACTGGAGAAATACAAGATCTTCTGACCTCAATAATTTAAAAGGTTGCTTTGGTTTAGAATGATCATGCAGAATAAGATTTGAGAATAAGAGTTTCACTTAGTGGATGAGAACTCAGTAGGTCTCCAACAGAGATAGGATGCAGAATTGCTCCCTGCATTTAACAGTCCCTTGCTTGCAAGAAAACTCACAGGATACCAACAACAGCAAGACAGAAGCGTCATCTACCAGACAGTTCAGTTCCTTCTCAGTAAATCAGTAATTCTGTGATTTTTTCACTGACATATTCACAATTGAGGTTCTTAATTTTATGATTAGAGGGAAACTCTGCAGAGAAAAGATAGGCAAACTGGAATAATCATGATTATGACAATAAATGTTACTTTATTTTCAATCACTGAATTTAATCTCTCACATAAAGGGGAAAATATTGTACCTGTGACTGTGCTTCTGTGTGTCTATGCCTGCATGTTTAACCAAAAGTAGAAAGTTTTTTCCAGTAGTAAATTAAGCACTTTGAACCAAAATGCATTTCTATTAGTAAGATTTCTTTTACTGAATGTCATTTTTTTATACAATTCTAAGAATAAATTTGAATTTTTGAGCCAATTAATTTAGAAAAAATCTATACTTATAAATCATGTATTCTCATATCAAATGCATTCTCATTTGTCTAACTTTATATATTGGAAAATTAATGAAAATGTTATAGTTTTCTATAATTGCGTATGTAAAATATGCTTTTGGATAAATTATTGTGTACTTTGGTTTTTCAATTGTCTAGCAAATATATAAATGCTTCAGAAACCGTCCCAAATCACTGTCTCTCACTTCTGACATGAAACAAGTTCACTCTTGTTTCACGTTAAATATCAGTATGTGGGAAAAACAATTTATGATTACATAGATCATAATTTGTTCATCACAAAATACTTGTTTTGAATAAGGATTAGAAATAATACTAAACGTATGTTTGAATTCAGAATTAACAATTATTCCAATTTACAATATTCTTATACATTACATCACCTGGGGAATAAATTTTGTATACAAAATAGAAGAAAATTCAAAATTAAATCATTGATTGAAATGTGAAAACTATATTTTTCTAATTTAATTTAGTCAAGTAACATTTCAATTAGGCCAAGCACTAGAGCTATGAAATTATTTACTAGACTGAGGGATTTCTTATAAATCAATATGCAAAAGAAGTTACAGTAATTTGTGAACTCAAATTTATCAGGGATAAATTTTCTAAGAAATTGTTAAAACATTAAAATGAAATTTTATCTGAAAATGTAAATATCACAACCATTATTGATGTGCTTTTTATAAGAGATTTAGTGATGTATAACTACTAGAGACTTTGTGATGTTATTTATTTTATCACATATTTAAATTAATTTTCAGAACTCATTATAACTTATGAAAGTAATTTCCTATTTCTTAGTAACACAATGTTGTATTTTTTCACGTATAATCTTAACTCTTTTGCAGAAATAAATTTTAAAAAATAACAAGAAAATTACAAACATATGCAACTCAGTGAGTTCAAAATGGAATTTGTAAAAATGATTAAAAGAAACTAATTCATTCAGGTATCAAGGATGTAGAAGAGCTAGAAATATGATTTTTTAGGTTTAGCAATGTACTTAAATGAGATGGAAGTCACTGACCTCTTTCAGAAATGTCTCAGTTACATATCTGAACACTCTACTTCCAGAGGAAATGTATCTGCTCTCATCTAGCACTGAATCCACTGTGATGTACTGAGGTTTAGTCATTACAAGTATTACAACTAATTCATGAAGAATTGTACCACAAAGTCTAGACGGATAGTGATGCTACATATTTATATTAGTAGTGGCAGTCTTTTAAATTAATTCTTTGGAATTTGTGTGACAAATGTAGTCATTATTCTGAAGTCACTGGAACAAAATTAGCATATTTATTAACATTGATCCTTGTTAGCTTCTTTAATGGTATTTCATACTAAAATTTTGTATATTCCTAAGACAAATCTGAAGCTTTCTTAAATGATGATTTTATTTGTATCATAAAAACTTGTATCTCCCAGGCTGGTTTCACTTTTTATGAATTCAGTGTCTCAGTAATTATGCAAAATTTCATCCTGTGAATTCAGTTATCTTTTTCTTTCGATATTAGCATTAACTTGTTCAAATGAGACTGTTTACTGACATTTCATGCAAAGGTAGATTAAATAACAATGAAACTAAATGTGAATATTTGTGAATGTACATATTCATAGTCTTTTTTTTCAGAAACTATTAAAATGAAGACATGAAATCAGTATTTCAATCAACTATACTTTTTTTGTGCTGAGGCAAAAAAAAATTATCACATTATTTCATAAACCCTGAATACTCATGTTTAAGACAAACATACATAGCTTTTGCCTTATTTTCATACAATGAAAAATCACAGCAGTTTTGTAAACTTCTTAATTTATTTTAAGCTCTGTTTAGATTTCTGTTTCTATCAGATAGAATTACAAACAGGAAAAGCTGCGTATGGGTTATATTTTAGCTATTGTTTTTCAAAATTGAAAAATATCTTGAGTTTTTTGTAATGCAATTTAACAAATTAATATTCACATTACTTTCTAAATTATTAGGTTTATGAATTATACCATTATATTAATTCATAAGTTCAATGATGAATAATGTTTATTTTTTAATGTGTCCTATACTATATCCTCACCATGGAACAATGTGCATGGACAATGTACTTTTTTAGCTTTCTGCTGCTTATTGCCTAAAATGGTAATAGACCATGTGAGCAAATGTTGCAGAGTGATATATGCTATGAATATGTAATATGGGGACACAGGGAGTGAGAGTGAGGGCTCAGGAAGATTTCCTGATGGGATTACCATTTCATAACAATACATGTATATATTTTTTGTTGTGATAAGTATTTAAATATTTTTATTACCTTTTTTAATTTGACATAGTCTTACATATGGGAGGGAATCATTGTTACGTATTCATGCATTCATAGATATTGACAATGCAAGTTAAGGCCAATCCTATTCCAGGATCTCCCTGCTCCATCCATTCCCTGATATCACATCTTCTCTGTAATACCCCCCATGATATAGATTGAAATGAGCTTATACATGTATATTACTTATTGAAATGATTCAGTTTCTTTGCCTGCCAGAGAATAGTTTGTTTTCTCATGGAAGTCAAGGGTACCCAACCATATTGAAAACCTCCTTTTTCCCTCCCTCCCTTCCCCTCCACCACCTTCAAAGTTATGGTTCCCCTAACTTACGTGAAAGTTCAAATTTGTTGGGTTTTTTAATTAATTAGCTAACTTTCTTCTTATTCAGGTTTTAGTCTAGCTTCCACATATGAGAGAAGACAGTAACCCTTAAGTATCTATATTTGGGATATTTCACTCAGCACTATTTTTTTTCCATTTCCATCAATTTAGCTGCAAAAACCATGACATCGTTCTTGCTAATAGCAGAGCAGAACTCAGTTATGAATAAGTGTGTGTGTGTGTGTGTGTGTGTGTGTGTGTGTGTGTGAATCACAGTTTTTTAATCCATTTGTCCAGCGAGAAGCATCTGGGTTCATTCCATAGTTTAGCTCTAGCAAATTGAGCTGCTATAAACATTGATGTAGCTATGTCTCTGTAGTACACCAAATTCTAGTTTTTTTGGAAAAATGCCCAGGAATGGGATACCTGGGTAGTATGGTGATTCCATTTCTAGATTTTTGAAGAGTGTCCACATTATTTTCTAGAGTGGCTATACAAGTTTGCAATCCCACCAACAGCATGTAAATGTTCTTTCTTTTCTCCCCAGAACCCCTTCAGCATCTGTCATTGCTCATATTCTTCAATTTTCCTCTCTGCCTGGAGTGAGGTGAAATTTCAGCAGTTTTGATTTACATTTCTCTTAATTGCTAGTGATGTAGAACATTTTCTCATACATTTATTTGCTTTTTGAACTTCCTCTGTTGAGAAATTTCTGCTGAGTTCCCTAGCCTATTTTATTGATTGGATTATTTGTATTTTTGGTGTTAAGATTTTTGAGTTCTTTGTATATTCTGGATTTTAGTTTCCTGTTGGAGGCATAGCAGGCAATGATTTTTTCCCATTCTGTAGGTTCTCTTTTAATACTCTTGACTAATTCTTTAGTGGTGCAGAAGCTTTTCAGCTTAATGGCATCAAACTCAATGATTCTGGGCTTAATTCTTGCATTTTGGAAGTCTTGTTAAAGAAGGAGGTACTTACACTGATGTGGTGGAGTTTTGATCCTATTTTTTTTTCTTCCAGCAATTACATAGTTGCTGCTTTAATTCCTAATTCTTTGACACATTTCAATTTGATTTTTGTGCAGGGTGTGAGATAAGGATCCAATTTTAATTGTCTGCATATGGCTGTCCAATTTGTCGAGCATCAATTGTTAAACAGGCTGTCTTTCCTCCAAGCTATATTTTTGCCCCATTTGTCAATTATCAACTAGCTACATGTTTGTGGGTTAATTTCAGAATCTTCTATTCTATTCCAATGATCCTCATGTCTGTTTTGATACCAATACTACACTGGTTTTGTACTGTAGCCCTATAGTGTAGTTTCAGATCAGATATTGTGACATCCCTGTTTTGTCTTTCTTGCCTATTAATGTTTTGGTAATTCAGTGTTTCTTGTTATTCCAAATGAATACGAGAATTGCTTTTTCTATACTCATGAAGAATGTCACTGGTATCTTGATAAGGATTGTGTTGAATCTGTACATGGCTGTCAGCAGAATGGCCATTTTAATTATATTGATTCTGCCTAACCAAGAACATGGAATATTTTTCCATTTTCTTCTTAAATTTCTTTTTTCAATGGTCAATAGTTTTCATTGTGGAGATCTTTTTTATCCTTTGTTAGATTAATGCCCAAGGGCAATGCAATTGCTCTCTTATTTACTTCCTAAATTACCTTTTATTTCTTTGATCATTTTATTTATCAGGTTGTTGCTACTTTCTTCTAATTTTTCATCTGGGTCCCTCTCCATGGAATACTTGGATGGGGATTTGTATGTTTAAGGAAGACAATTGTTTCTATTTTTCTTCATTTTCAGAGTCAGGGAGTGGGGCCTGAGATCTATCATCACTTATTTTATTTTGGGACTTTTTTTATGGGTTGTGGGTTTTTTATGTCTTCACTTATTTGAGCTGGGGTACAATTTGGATACTGCAGTTCAACAGCTGGCTCCCCAACCTGTGAATTATTATTTACCTTTACATTTTCCAGGACCTCACCAGATAATGGAAAAGAGCCAATTTATATAATAGACAGCATTGAACTAGTTATGTATTTTTTTTCCTTCTGTGAGTGCTACAATGTTGATTACTACTTCTGAAAGGAGTAGAAGGATTAGCAACTATCTTCTATCAGGGTATAACTGTCAGACTATACCCAGTTTAAAAACTAACACCCGTTTTCAAGTTTGGCAGTCACTTCAGATTTCCAGTCCTTCCCTAGGTATGGAAAAATAGACTTGCAAGCTAAGGAGATGTGAAGGAAGGTAGAGAACTTGTGAATTTGGAGTGAGAGCAGCAAGAGGGTGGAGACTATGCAGGATATTCTAATAAAAGAAAAAGAAAAAAGACAGAGTAATAGACTGAGGTAATGACTTTATGGAATGGTGAGAGAGAGAGAGAGGAATAATATTTAGCTCTTACTAGAAGAAAGTGAAGAACGGGGCAGCAGAGAAGCTCACCTCTGGGAGACCATGCAGACTAAAAATGTGCTGGTCTGCATGAAAACAAAAACTAACCACTAAAAAACAGGCAAAGCAAAAGAAACAGGAAACAAAAAAACAAAACAGAGAAACCAAACTAAAGCATAACAAACAAGCAAACACATCCAACGTCTTGTGAAAATCGGGAGTATTATGGGTTATTTCCACTGAGGAGATCAAAATAGAAAGTGTAGTTTGATGATCACATCTGGCTTCTAGATGGAAGCCCTTCCATGGTGAGGTTGGTGGAGGGCCTGGCTTTTGCTTTTCTCACCTGGATATCAGATTTCCAGGATTCCTCCCAGTATTCCAGAGGGGGTCCAGGCCTTCACTGCCATTGCTACCTGTGAATATCACCTTTTGGCTTTCCTGGGTTGGGACTTGAGTGCTTTTGTCACCACCTGCCCAGACTCCTGTCCCACTACAGCCAAGGCTTCACCAATCACTGGCAATCTTGTGGACCCCAGTGCAGCTGGGGTGTGGTTGCCCTGAGCTCCTGGCACCTGGTACAGATATTGCTTGGGATCTTGTGGGTCCTGAGGCCCTCACAGGCCCAAATCACATGCAGAATTCTTGGTGCCTGTGAGGCACTCCTACCTGGAAGGTGATTGGTTCCAGGGAACAACCCCACCCTGAACTCACAGGACCTGAGGCAGTCTGTTCACAGGACTCCTGGGGCAGTCTGTAGCTCCATCCTTGGCCAATGAGAGCAAGAATGCCACACCAGGGGCAGCCCCTTCAAACTCCAAGCTCCTGAGAAGCTCCCTAGACCGCCTTCCTTCTGAAGACAGCAATCTCCCCATGTGGGGCAACACCTGTGGGGATTACATCAGTCTGAGGCTGTGCTTTGTGGCCGGCCCCTTGTATGCAAGTGAGCAGAGCAGCCACCTGCAGCCCTCATGACCGACCCATAGACCACTTATGAGCCTCTCCTTATATTGTTGGATTGCCCACATGAACTCTCTCCACCTCCCTCCCTCTCTCTCTCTCTCTCTCACATCTTCGATCTTTATTGGCCCTGCCACTCTATATTACCATGTGTACTTCCTCAATAAACGAGCTCTGGCTGCGACTGGTCTCCCTGACGCGTCTGATTGTCCTCCTTGGGCCACCCCCATTTGCCACTCTGCCATGCCTTTCCGGTAAATGTTAATCCCAGGGGCAACAAGCCTGCTGCTTGGTACCCATGGGAGGCTCAAGACCTGAAAGAGCTCAAAAAGGCCATCTCAGAGGAAGGGCCTAACTCCCCCTGGACAGAGACCATCCTCCAGGGCTTGGCTCATCAGCCATGTACCACCCAAGACTGGAAAAACTTAACCAAGGCTGTTCTTCTGGGGCCCCTGTACCTCAAATGGTGTGCTTTCTTTAACGAGGAATGCCATGTCCAGGCTGATAGAAATCAGACAGCCAACCCCCCCCCCCGCCCCGTGCCCATAACTTACGGGATGCTTTAGGGTACTTCTGACCAGTACTCTACTGGGCTTCTACAAGCTGCCCTGCCCACCCCTTATCAGAAACTGTTCTGCGCCCTGGGGTTGTCTGCCTGGCAAAAACTGGAGGAAGGGCCTTCGGAGTCCCCTGTCACCGGTATAACCCAGAAGGCCAATGAGGACCTGGCCACTTCCATTGAGAGGGTAGAAAGGAGCCTCAAAAGGAAGCTCCCACCTGGGCCTCTGAGAGACCAGTTTGTTAAGATGTTGGTCTGGGAAGGAATGACTACTGACCACAAGCTGGCTTGTGCGAGGATAAAAGATCAATCAATGGGACAATGGATTGTTGCCACCAAGGATGTGGGCACACAGCTCATCAATCCCAGGCCCTTGTTCTTGCCTTATAGGCTCAAATGGCCTCACTCGTGGAGGCACTTACATCTGCCTTCCGCATTACGGGCTCCATGCAAAAGGGAGCTTGTAATGGGTGTGCACAGGTGGGCCATTTTAAGAGAGAATGCCCCACACATGGGATGGGATGACAGGGCCAACAAGGTCACCCCCCCCCAATCCTTCCAAGGAGGCCGTACTCCCCAAGACAACTTGCCCTCGTTGCAAGAAGGGCCTCCATTGGAAAAAGGATTGCAAATCAAGGTTTGATATCAAGGGCAAACTTTTAAACTGAATGAGGGGCATCCTCCAGCTCCATCACCCAAAGAAGACCCCCTTCGCTGTCTCCCCTGGGCACATTGGACAGTACCCATTGTAACGGGGGTCAGACCTAAGATGGACATCTTTATAGTGGGGAAGAAGTTTCACTGCCTCATTGATACAGGGGCAGATCATACAGTGTTGAGAAAGGAAGAAATCCCACCCCAATGGAAGCGAATCCCTGGACCTCAGCTATTGGGGGTGGGAGGAGGCACTATGTCTGAGGAGACCAAAGATTGGCTCCCTTGGCAAGACGTAGATGGTAGCAAAGGAGAGGTGCGACCCCTGGTGGCTTCCGGCCTGACAGCTAACTTGCTAGGCCAAGATACATTGGGGGAGGCTGAGGTCTACGTCATCACATACCATAAAGCCCTCTATGAGGATATATTAGAGAATGAAGAGTACCAACAACAATTCAACCTATCAGGTTGATTTAGCAACTATAGAGGAGACCCTCTATTTGAAGCCTCAAGGCAGAGGGCCCCTGCCCCTGGCACACAGCCGCACCCCCAATCCTAAGGGCCACTGCTCCTATGGTGCCCGCCATTTGTTAGCTACCAGGTCCCCCATATGGGTGGAGCAGTGGCCCCTCCCCTCAAACTACAGAAGCTGGAAGAGATAATCTCAAAACAGGTGGAATTAGGACATAATCGACCTTCCTTTAGTCTGTGGAACAGCCCAGTATTTGTAGTACAAAAGGCCTCAGGAAAATGGAGAAGATTGCAGGATTTGAGAAAGATTAATGAGCGAATGATACCTATAGGGGTCCCCCTGAGGGGACTCCCCTAGATCCCGGCGATTCCTCGGAATCTGTCGCTCATTGTTATTGACATCAAGGATTGTTTCTTCTCTATCCCCTTACACCCCCGAGATCGTGAAAAATTTGCTTTCTCTATCCCATCCCCTAATTTTCAAGGACCAGACCGAAGGTATGAATGGGTGGTCTTACCTCAGGGAATGGCCAATAGCCCTGCCTTCTGCCAATCTTATGTATCACAAATCTTGTCCCCTCTTATGGGGTTCCCTGGAGTCACCCTGCATGTGTACATGGATGACATCATCCTGGGGGCGATTGACCCTACAATTCTTGATGAGATCTATAAGGAGCTCTGAAACCTCCTTCAGCTTGGGGGGTTACAAGTCTCTAGTAATAAAGTACAAACCCTTCCTCCTTTCAAAATTCTTGGTACAGGACTCAAATTGGACTCTGCAAGCCCCCTTAAACCTCAACTAAAGTTCCAATCCTCATATACCTTGGTGGAGTTACAAAAGCTGCTGGGAGAACTTAACTGGCTTAGGCCCTGGCTCAAAATATCCACTGAAACATTGACCCCCCTTTTCAACCTGCTGAGAGACATGACCCATACTGATACTATTAATGTAACCCCATCTCACAAGCTGATATTCCAAAAAATTCAAGATGCATTAAATGATGCTGAGCTGGCTCGTTACCAACCCAAACACCCACTCCACCTGTGGATTCTCCCTGGGACTCATTTACTCACAGCAGTTGTCACCCAACTGTGTGAGCCCCTTCAATGGGTGCATAGCGCTGTGGGAGGAGCCCATAGAGTTTACTCCCAACTTGATCACCTGGCAGACCTTGTGATAAAAGGTAGGAAAACTACACAAAGATGTTACGGGCAAGACCCCGATGCCTTGGTGGTCCCCTACTGGTTATCAGACTTTGATTGGATTGGAAGAAATCACAATCGGGTAGCTTGTGCACTTGAGAATTTCTTGGGCCACATAGATTGCCATTATGGGATCTTGCGATGGGTTACCTCTTTCTCTAAACTCCAGTGGACCCCTCCCATGCTTTTCTCAACTAACCCTCTAGCAGGAGCCACCAATGGTGGAAAGGAGGGATCTGCTGCAATAATTTACCCCACTCCTGCAAACCAAGATAAAAACTTTGAACCAGTCACAGGATCTGCTCAATTCAAGGAGCTATACACTGTAGCTCTGGCCTTAACCCATGTACAAGACCCCTTCAATTTGTTTTCTGACCTATATATGGTCAACCTACTCCCATCCTTGCTACTAGCATACATAAAATTAGATAAAAACCCCATTACCCCTTTGATGATCCAGGTCCAATCATTATTACAGGAGCAGACCAAACCTATCTTCCTGCAATACCTCAGGGGACATCAAGGACTGCCTGAATTATTAGCCCAAGGCAATCACAGAGCTGATCACTTGGCTACCTATAGGACCATGATGGCTGTTATCCCTTCCCAGGGGGATTTCCAGTTGACTCAAGGGCTCCATGAGCTCACCCACATGAACTGGAGAGGGCTACGTCAGAGATTTCCTCTGGTACCCATTAAAGACCTTAAAAAAAATTGTAAAAACATGCAAGTCATGTATGCCCTTCTTATAAGTTCCCCCACTCCAATCTCCAGGGGTAAACCCCAGAGGCCTTAGGCCCAATGCCCTTTGGCAAACAGATGTCACTCATCACACTCCCTTTGGACAGTTAAAATACATATTTATGCCCATAGACACCTTTTCCCCTGCGTGTTCGGCTACAGCCCACGTGGGCGAAAACAGTAAACATGCAAGAGATCATTTTTTACAATGTTTTGCAATTCTAGGATTACCAACACAGATCAAGACATACAATGGCCCCTTCTTTATAAGTAGAACAACACAAAAGTTCTTCCAGCAGTGGAATGTTAAACACACCACAGGAATATCCTACAATCCAAAAGGCCAAGCTATTATTGAAATACATAATAAACCTTAAAAAATCAATTAATAAAACAAAAAGGGGGAAACAATCTCCATAAACAGCTGCGAATAGCTATGTTTACATTAAATATTTTAAAGTTTTCCAAATACCAACCCCTCACAGCTTTTCAGAGGCACTGGTCGGAACAAGTGCCCTATGTCAGGGTGGAGGTTCGACGGAAGGGCCCCCTCACTGGGACATGGCGGAGCCCTGACCCCCTCCTTACTATGGGCAGAGGGTTTGGAAGTGTGTTACCTACTGGGGAAGCAACCCCAATCTGGGTGCTGGCAAGAGATTTAAATCATTGTTCAAATTCACCACTTGTCCCAAGAGAGCCCTCTCTTGAGGAATGAATTTTCCCCATCTCTCCCTTATAGGAATGAAATGACCCTTCTGGACGGTCTGCTTGGTGGATCCCTAATTATTGCCCTCCTACTTTTCATTGTGGGCGTTGCTGTCTCTGCTGGCCAGGCCATACTAAACCCTTTGGTAGCTCACAATGACACCTCATTGCCTTGATGTGATACTTCCCCTTCTGATGGGCGCTCTCTTGCTCGCACAATCTTCTGGCTACCCCGATTGCCAGCAACATTGTATGGGTTCTGGCGGTCACTTTGAGGCTCAAACTTATGTCCACACAGCCTGCCACAAGCAACATAAGGTCACAGTTTGCAACCGTTCAGGTAAGGAATATTGGGTGGGAGAAGGCATAATGCCTAAGGCCAGTTTTACCTGCCCTTGGAAAAAGGAAACATGGATACAGGTAAACAGCCAATATCAAAGAAATAAATACTGCTGGACCAAATTAGCTCAGGATTACTGGTCTGATGGAGGAGGAGTACAAGACAGTGCAAAGGAACAATTGGTCCACGCGGCTAAACAGGAACTAATTAGGTTACAAACCCCTCCCACTTACAGGCCCATATTACTCCCTGAACCTCAAGGCCGTTTCCACCTAGACCCCGAAGCTCAGGATATATTAGAGTTGTCCCATCAACTCTTTAATGAAATCAACCCCCTCTTGCGAGGGACTGCTGGTTGTGCCTTAAATTGGGAACAAATGATTGAAGACATGCATCAAGTTGCTAATACTATTCTGGACTTGAAAGCTCAATTAGATTCCTTGGCTGTGGTAGTCCTTCAAAACGAATGCGGCCTAGACCTCTTAACTGCCAGGGAAGGGAGGGCTCTGTTCTTTCAGGAAGAGTGCTAGTTCTATACCAATCGTCTGGCTTTGTTCATGATAAGATCAAAAGGCTGCAAGAAGACCTTGAGAAACACCACAAGGAGCTTCAGTCCACCTTCCTCTGGACTGGGCTAAATGGATGACTTCCCTTCCTCCTTCCTTTCTTGGGCCCCCTAATTACTATCGTCCTTTCCCTGACCTTCGGCCCTTGTGTAGTTAATATGCTCCTCCACTTTATACAAAATAGGGCCAAAGCGGTCCAAATGGTGGTGGCCTGACAACAGTGACTCTACAAAACCCTGATTGGGACGAGCCCAGCTATGACCAATTACGATATGCCATACTCACAAAGAGCCTTGTCCCTCTCCCCCCTCCCCAGGGCTAGCCTGCTTTTACAGGTAAAAATGCCTGAAGTGCTAGGGTGGTAGTCAATGACGGGTAAGACCCCCAAGGTGGGGGCAACCTAAGACAGGCACACCCTCAAGTATGGCATATACCTGTTAATAAAACAAAAAGGGGGAATTGTGGGGCAACACCTCATGGGGATTACACCAGTCTGAGGCGACGCTTTGTGGCTGGCCCCTTGCATGCAAGTGATCAGAGCAGCCACCCGCAGCCCTCATGACTGACCCATACACCACTTATGAGCCTCTCCTTATATGGTTGGATTGCCCACATGAACTCTTCCCCCGCCTCTGTCTCTCTCTCTCTCTCTTTCTCTCACACACACATCTCCTCTCCCTATTGGCCCTGCCACTCTGTATTACCATGTGTGCTTCCTCAATAAATGAGCTCCGGCTGAGACTGGTCTCCCTGATGCGTCTGATCGTCCTCCTCGGGGAGGGCTGGGAACAGGTGGTCAGCCGACCCTTACCTCTCCTGGCCGCCTTGGTTGGGGTGTGCCTCTCTCCTTCTCCCCTGCAGGTCAGGGGGTATGTGAGGGGGCTAAACACCCCAACATCTCCAGCCCTCCATGCCAATTTGGGGGCACATCTAAGGTATGTGCACTAATATAGACCCAGGGATCAGCCCAGGAGCAGGATCCCTTCTGTTCGCAAGATTCTCCATGCCACTTTGCCCTTCCTGTATTTTCCAGTGTTCTTCCCTCCATCTGTGCCAAACCAGCAGCACAGGCACTGGGTGATGGTTCTTATAGCCGGAGTTGCTTCACTTCCCTTGCAATTTTTCTTCCTTGCTTAATGTATCCAAGTCTCTGCGTCTGCTTTCCCTCTTTATCTTTTAATGAGTTTCAGCAAAATTTTGCTGTTCACTCACCTCACAGAAAGGCACTTCTCCCTGTGTTGGCATCCCGCTTCATGGAGAGATTCTACATGAATTCCTCCCTCTGGTCACCATCTTCCATCACCTTCCATAAGAATACTAAATGAGCATTAGGCCTTATTCAATCTGCAAAATGATCTTGAAGAATGTCAGACGAAGAAATTAGCTTATGTACCAAGAACAGAAAAACAGCCTGGCATATTCTGGAAGAAAAACAACAAGATAGTCACGTACCACATACTAATATTCAGTCAACAGTTGACTACTTAAGGTACAGTGATTCCTTAGGATTATAAGAGTTGCAATTATTTGTCAACCAATGGTATTGTAGCCCTCACAGCATCTTAACATAACTCATTTGCATGTTTGTTGTGATGCTGGTGCAAACAAACCTACTGGATTTCCCATCATAAAAGTATAACATGTACAGGGATTTAAAACACATATTATTTCATGATAATAAATGGCTGTTACTGGTTTGTGTATTTATTACAGTATACTTTTTATTTTACAGTATACTTGTACTTAGTATTTTAAAAAGCCTACTGTAAAGCAGTATGCTGTGTTACACTGGCAGCAGACTCACATCTTGTTTTTACTGAATCTCTTGATTACATAAAGAGGACATGTCAAGTAATTGACCTATATCATCTATTTATGAGTATAATCTATGATGTTCACACAATAATGAAATCACTTAAAATGTGTCTCTTGGACTCTATTTTCTTTGTCAAGTGATATATTAGATGAATTGTTATAATTTCAGGTGTGTCAGTGTATGTGTGTGTGTATGTGTATGTGTGAGAGAGATAGAGAGAGAGGAAGAAAGAAAAAGAAAATGCACTCATGTAGCGAAGTCTGAATACAAAATCAAAGTCAAATAATAGTTTCTTGATTACCATGACAAAGAATGTGATTTATCATTAGATTCTACAAAATCTATTAAATAGGAAATAAAAATCAATGGTGACTATATAAGTAAAAATACAGAACCATTTCTATTTAGTCATGATTTGCGTAAGTCAGACAAAGCACTAGTGATATCTACATCTTCTGTCTTTTAGAAAACAATATCCCATAATCAGAAAATGTGAATCCCAATCCTAGCTCTACCACATTTTCAGTCTGAAATTGACCATTGCGATTTTAAACAGCATGGATTCTGAGTCATAATACCTATTCAATTTGCTAAGGTTCCACTTACTAGCTGTGTGATCTTTGAGCAATTACTTAATTTTTCTCTGCCTGTTTGCATATTTACAAGTAATCCTTACCTCATGATGATATTTCAATATACATATCAAACACTTACTTCACTGTGTCCCATAGTAAGAACCCAAAAAATAATATTGACACTGATTACTTTTTGTAACATTTGTAATGATGCTGTTTGGTAAATATTTCCATACAAAGAAGATGCATTTCAAAGTTCAAAATTTGTTAAACAACACAAAGCATAGCGGTTGTCAAAATAAATAGAAACCCAAGCCAGTCTTATTCCAATGTCTAATATTCCACAATGCTCAAGTGCCTCTCTCACTATCAAATGTGCCTTTGAATATTCTCTTATGGAAGATGAACATAAGAAATGTAAAGCTCAAAGTTGAAATATGAGTTATAGAGTCACTGAAAAATCAAACAAGAAATAACAATAGGGATTGAAGTATTTCTACAAAAATAAAGAGCAATACATAAGAGAGTCTATACAGGTTTAGGAGTTGAGAAGATAGGGCTAGCTAAGATCATTGGACACCTCTTGTGCACAGTGTCAAAATCTATCTTCCCCACATTTCACCAGTCACCACCTCAGTTAATAATTTCATGTAGGTTTTAAAAGTTTCACACTACCATTGTGTGTGCAGGGTCTCACCTTGGATGTCTTATGTATATCTCTAGATTCCTCCCCTGTGGTATAGGATATGGCTGAATTATATATCTGGCTGAACTTGATTAAGAATAATATATATGCAATCTGGAATTATAGAAAACTTAACACTCCTAGGCCCGTGCTCACCCAATGAGAGCAAGAATGACAAATATGTACTTCTCTTCTTACTCTTAGGCATGTCTGGAGCTGCTTATTATTATGAGCCTGAAAACCTCTAGAAGAATAGACTGTAAGTTGTCTGATGAGAGGCTAAGTCAAAAACTCCTTCTTTTACTCAATTCTGGTTTTTAAAAAAACATTTAATATCTCTACTTCTATATTTTTTCCCTGAAATCATGTTCCCAAATCATATTTCAACAGACAAACAACCCCTGTGTGAGGCTCTGCTTTGAAAGCAACTGGGTTAAATAGGAGAGGAAATCCAAATGGACTCCTGGATTTCTAGTCTGGGGATTGTCTGAATTCATGGTGCTCTTTCTAAGATAAAATTATTGTTTTGTATCAAAAGTTTCTGAAAAGATTATTCGTTAAGTCAATTTTGAAATTCTTGCAGTAACTGCATTGTAATTTGTTTGGATTTGAATAACTGAAATGCGTAGCAGCACACACAGTAACTAATTGCGACAGTGACTGCTTCCTGATTCTTCTTCAAAAAGATGTAATAAACATATGAGGGGCTGAAGCGGTGGCTCAGCAGTTGCAGTGCTTGCCTGGCATTCACAGGAATGGGAGTTCAATTGCCACATACACAACGAAGTCTCCGAGCAAGGAAAGCCACAGGAAAAACTAAATGAAATTGATTCTCTCTCTCTCTCTCTCTCTCTCACTGTCCCTCTCTCTCTTAAATACACACACACACACACACACGTATATACGTATAAATATTAAAAATATGTGATATATGAACTTTATTAATTGAAAATCTACTAAGAATCAAAAATTGTGTCAATTATGGAATATTAAATTAATATACTATATAAGATTTGCTTAGATAGACATAATTTCTCCTCCATGACAGTAAAAGTTGAGGAATTAGCATGAATCCTAAGTGTTTGTAATGATCAGTAAAATTGGTAAACTTCTGACAGAGATTCAAAAAGACAAGAGAAGAGAAAATTACTAATATCAGGAATGAAAAAGGACCTACAGTGAGCCCATACATAGAAAACAATATCACAAAGAGTTACAGATATAAATTGGACAACTTAGATGAAAATAGCCAATTCCTGAAGACCCACAGAGCATTCAAATTCAACCAGGATGTTTAACATAAACAATGTTATTTAAAACCATTTAAGAAATTTAATTTGTTATTTAAAAAATTTATAAAAGGAAATTCACTAACCGCTAACAAAGAAAATAATGCTTATTATAAAGTTTCTTCAAATGAAAGAGAAAAGGAACCAATTTCCAACTCAGTTTATGATGCCAGAATCACCTTACAAACACAACTGTAGAAAGGTATTACAAAAAAGTTAAAATAAAAACTACAAAACAATATTTCTCATGAACATAAATTCAAAATATCATCAACAATGGGGATTGGAAAGGTAGCTCAGCAGTAGAGCACTTGCTTGGCATGTGCAAGGACCTGGGTTAGAAATCCAGCACCATATACATAACTAAGTGTCAGAAAACACAAAAAAAACAGATTAAAAAACATAAAATTGACTCTTTTAAACAATATATCATCAACAAAATATTAGCAAGTTGTTTAAAAGTATACAAACATTACATCAATGTGAGATTAATCTGAATACTTCAACACTAGTCTAATTCAAAAATCAATGTGATCTAGCATAACAACAAATAAAGAATTTGAAATATCAATTAATGAAGAAAAAATATTTGACAAAACTCAGTATCAATCCATGTTATAAGCTAAGACTAGAAGAAAAATCCTCAAACTAGCAGAGGGCATCTAGAGAAATGCAACTAACCTCATGCTTCAGTGCAAAAATTCCATGATTTCTTTCTAATGTTGGGAGCAAGCCAAAGAGTGCACTCTCACCACTTCTGGTCAACACTGGAAGTCCTACTCAGTGCTATCAGGCAAAACCAAACAAAACATAAAAAAAAATCTGTTAGTTAACTTTAGACAAAAATAGATTTTAAAAGGGGACATACAGTATTTTCTTAGAAAGTAATTATAAAAATATTATGTGTTTTCAATGACTGCTTAAAAAGTTTATATAACACTTAGCAATGTTCTCAAATTTAAAATGACAGTAGCAAATGAATAACATGGAAATAGAAATGATGTAAATAAAAATAAGATTTGATGGCGTACAATATGTATGAAATTTCCATATGTATATATTTCATATGTGTTTCTACATTTCTGCATATGAATATTATGATTTCAAAAGTACCAGTAAATTTCCCTAATTTTCACTTAACAAGAGCATCTTAGAATTTATGTCACTTCTTTTTTTAATTTTTATTCATTTTTCATCTGGTTTTTGTTATTCCAACATTTATTCATATATGTGGTGCTTGCTGGAGTTCAAACCTGGGTCCTCATGCATGCTAGGGAAGCGCTCTAATGCTGATCTACCATTCCAGTATTTCTTATATTTTATTTGAAAATTTATTTGAAATAAAATAATTTCTCCAAAGATCACAAGAAAATCATATATCATAGAAAAAAAGACAATATTTGGAAAGGAAGAAGTAACACTAGTCATATTCATGCACAGCAAACTTGTCTCTGTAGAAAATATCAAAAAATATTAAAAAAATAAAACTCTCAGAATAGGTATCTTTAGGAAAGATTGTAGAATATTAATTTAATACTCAAATGATCAATTCTGTAAACACTTATAAAATTGGAAATTAAAAGTAAAAACTAGCAGTATTTATAATATACTGTAAATATGAAATGCTTAGGTTTATGGATATGTAAAAGCACATACAAGATTTTTATCCTCAAAACCACAAACACCAATGACATTAACTTCAAAAGACCTGAGTAACTAAGAGTCAAACTACCTTCGTGACATAAAAGACTCAACACATCAATTATATCAGTACTTTAAATATTGATATAGATTTAATACAATTTATTTTCAAACCTCAGAAGGATTTTTGTAGACATAAACAAGTTTATTCCACTAGTTACATATAAAGGCAAACAAATTATAACAGTCAAATCACCTCAGAAACCAAAATAGCGTGTAAGGAACCCTACTATCCAATATTGAGTCCTTTAAGAGACAAAATGTATCCAATAATATCCAATATTGAGCTACTTTAAGAGACCGTAGGATTGGCAAGGAATTAGCCACATTAAGAGACAGATAAAATAAAAATTCCAGAAAAGACCCTTAAGCACATATAAGGACATTAGATTTTTAATAATATGCCAAAATAATCTAATGGAAAAGGACAATATTTTTTCTATAAATGGTTCTTGGAAAATTGGACATCTTTTTACTACATATATATATATATATGTTATAATAATATATGTATTTGCTAGAATATAAATATAATAACCTTGACCTAAGTGTCACAATAAACAAAAAAAAATTACAATAGCTTAAAGAAGGGGTTTGGTGAATGATAACTTGTGGACCAGATATAAATTCAAGTATGTTATTGTATGACTACTATGAATACTTTTAAATTTTTTTCACTCTTTTTAAATGCGCAAGTTGTAATGATTGTAAAAAAAGAAGAAAAACTAAAATATTCAAAAAAGACTCTTGCTTGCAAAATTCAAAATGCTTAATAATTTTCCTCCACAGAAAAATATTTTGGTACTTGCATTACAGATTTAAATCAAAAACAGAACTATATAAAATTTAAAGAACACATGGGAGAAAATCTTTAAGAACTGAGCTGCAGAAATAATTCTTAGAAATTATGACATATATAATATACATGTATTTATATATATGTACACATGCATACATATATATACATAAAACAAAAAAGATTTTAAAGTATTTATTGTTTTTGTCATTAGGGAAATATAGAATATTATAATAATATGTAACTATGCACCATTTAGAACTGCTACCTCTCTCTGTCTTTATTTATTCATTTATATATTTTTATGAAACTGAAAGCAGTGAAGTTGTAGAGTGGTAGGAATTCTCATTCACTTCTGGTGGAAATGCAAAACTGCAGAAACTTTAAATAACAACTTGGCAGTTTTTCTTGCAGGGCTAATAGTAGTTTTAGGAGTGTTCCATCAATTGTGCTCTTATTTTTTTTTAAAGAGAGAGAGAGAGTGACAGTGTGAGAGAGAGAAAGAATAAATTTTATTTAGCTTTTCATATGGACTTCATTGCTCTGACACTTTGTTGTGCATGTGGTGCTGGCATTTGAACCCATGTCCTCATGCATGCCAGGCAAGTGCCATAACTGCCAAGCTACCATTCTAGCCCCCAACTGTGCTCTTATAAGCATTAACTTGACTGATAAATAATCTTACATCAACAAAATGCATATAAATATTTATGGATGTTTATTCAGAATTTCCAAAAACTTAATGCAGCCAACCAAGATGTGCTTCAATAGTTTCATGTATATTGAAATCATGGAACATTTATATTAGGAAATACTATTTAGCAATAAAACAAATGAGTGGTCAAATGAAACACAGTCATAATTAAATTTTGAAAGTATATTGATAAGAGAAAGAGTCCAATTTGAACTGCTATATTTTATGTAATGCCATTGATATGGCATTATGGAAAAGACAGCATTGTAGAAATGGTTAAGAGATCAGTGGATTTCAGGAGTCTGGAGGTAAAATACAGGGGACTTTTTAGAGCAATGAAGCTAGTTTTTACTAGAGTATAGTGAAAGATACATAACACTACAATTGTCAACACCCATAGAACTTAGCAGGACAAACTAAGAACAAAAATTAATTTTGGTTGTTATGGAGCCAGGATCTAATGCAGAACATGACAAACATATCAAATTGTATCACAAATGTATGACACAACTTCGGTGAAGGGGATGGGGAAAATCTGTGAAAGCAGCCAACAAGAACTGCACGTAAGCAAACCATTAGATGATTTTTGTGCCATGGAGTTGCATTTTAAAAATTTAAGAGTCTTTAAACCAATACACATGTATAAGGGAGTTGAACATCTGGAAAAGTATATATATGTCAGTTGGTGAGAAGTAGATTTCCCCTTGATTGAGTGTGGAAGATAAACAAGTGAGATTAGAGTAGCCCATGTAGTAGTGGATTAGAGTTAGAAATATCAGAAGAAATCCACATGCCTTGTCATAAATGCTGACAGTAACACATAAAATATTTATGGATAGTTGCATATACACACATTAGTATTTCACAGCTTTGTCAGATGAAAACACATAGATTTGAAGGCATTCCAGCAGCAAAAAGCACAACAAGCAGGAAAGACCTTGGTTTCTAATTCATTTCCCTCAAAAAGAATGAGAAATAGTAGGGAAAAGTCTGATTTTAAGACTGGAGCATGGTATGTGCAATCTTACAGTGGCAACACAATGAAGTACTAAAAAATTAAGCAGTGATTGTGATATGATTAAAGGATATAGGAACAAACTGAAAGAAATCCCATTGGCCAAAACTTAAACAATTTTAGTCATAAATAAATAAAAATGTGTTGATGTATAGTCCAAGATGTAAAATAAATACCAATGAGTTCTTGATAATATACATACATATCACACGAAAAATAAATAAATAAGCATAGACAAGTGCTTCATGTAAAAAAAAAAACTCTTAAGTAATTTATTTAGGATTGTTGCTCTCATGGATGTTAAGGAAATCTACCCACTCCTTAATTATTGATATTTTACCCCAAAAACTGCAAAATGAAAAGAGAGAAAAATAAATTTACATAGGAAAAACAAAACCAACACTATTTCAGCCAGATGTTGCCCATGTAATAACACATGTTGATATATACCCTCATGCCTTGATGAAAATGGCACTTCACTCCTGTAGTCTACCTCCCAGAAAACAATCATTCCCATCTAATATGAGGAAAATATTGCAAAAATACCAATACTACAGAATAGGGCATTTTATCAAACACTTACTCCTCAAAATTTCCAAGGCCATCAAAAGTAGCAAACCTGTAAGAAACTGTCCCAGTCAGAGAAGGCTAAGGAGAAATAGTGACTAAATACAATGCGATAGTCTTTGGTGAGTTCCCGGATACAATAAATAAATAAATAAATAAATAAACAAACAAGGATAAAGATATCACAGAGTATCCAATGAAATATGAATAAAGAATAAACTTTAGTTAGTGTATCAATATTGGCTCATTAATTTTGGCAAATGCTAATGTAAGATATCAACATTGGAAATTGTATATTGGCTATCTGAAGACTCCATACTCTACAATTTATTTTATAAATCTAAAACTATTATGAAGTAAAATGATTGTTAAGAATGCTCAAAATATTGCTCCATCAAAGACATGACAAAATAAAAAACTAATAAATCTACAGAGTAAGAATATTTGTAAACCATACACCTAGCATAGGATGTTTTATCAAAATTACTAAAAAACTCTCAAAATCTCAACAGTAATAACAAAAACTACTTGATTGAAAAACAAAAAAAACCATTAATAAGTGTTTTTTTAAGTAGGACATATGGTGATCAAATAAGCTTACGGAAAAATGTTTTTTATTACTAACAAGAAGGAATAATCTAAAGAATGCAAGATACTATTAGAATGATTAAATTTTTTAAAATACCAACAATACAAAGGTATTGAGAGGTTCCAAAGAAAAAAATCTTCCCTAATTTGCTAGTGGGAATGCATCATGGAATAGCCACTCTGGAATACTGTTCAGCAGTTTCTTACAAAGGTAAATATATATTCTACATACTAGAATCTTATTCCTGGATTTATACTACAAAGGGGAGAGAAATCACCTGACGTCCACACAAAACCTACGGATTAATGTGTATGGCAACTTTATAATGAATCATCAGAATTTGAAAATAACAGACTACATGGTCATTCAATAAACAAATGGATAAAAAATTGTGATCTATATACTACGCGATACCATTGAGCAATAAAAACAAAATTAATTCATTCATGCAAGAACGTGGAGAAGTCCAAAAAGTATTATTCTGAATGAAAGAATCCAGTCACAAGTTTATGTACTGTGTGATTCCATTTAGGTGGAAATCTCAAATAGACAAAATTATAGTGGCAAAGAAGAGATTAATATTTGGTAGAAGTTAGGTATTTGGGTGCATGATTATAAAACAAGAACAAGAAGGAATTATATTACTTAAAACTGTTTTAATTATATTAATTATGTTGGTAATATGCAAATCCAGACATATGTTTAAGTTCAAAAAACCATGAACCAGAATAAAGTTGATAAAACACTCAAGGCACAGTGAGATACTCAATAGATAATTCAGCTTGTGTTACACGTACTAACGGGGAAGTAGAATGAGATTTATTAATACATAGCAAAGACAACAGACCTAATTTGAGGATTTAGGAAAGAGCCTGAGAAGTCCTTAGAGGTAATAATTGTGGAACGAATGGAAATTGTGCAGAAAAGGAAGAAGGAATATGCAGCCCAACAAATGGATAGACATGGCAATTAAGCTTATAGAAGTACAGAACAACTTGGAGAACACCAGCACATGGGTAACATGTTGTGGAAGTGAGAAAGGGAGTTGATATGGTTGAAAAGGTTAGAGGAAGCCCACCTGTTTGAAGGTTCAATTAGCCATAGAATAACATGTGCAACTATTGGTGTATAAATTTATTTTCTTTAAGGTTAACAAACTTGTGCTATAATATATCTTACTACATGAAGACATTGCTTAAAGCAAAAATACCCATTGGGCTTAATTTATAAAGCAGTGAAGTGCTGCCAAGCAGTTTTATACCAGTTTATATGAGAGGAAATAGATACATTTTTATTACCAAATACTGTTACAGTAGCAACCATGCTCAGACCGAAAAATTAATAACCAATATCACATATGCCATACATAATAATGCTCATAAATATGAAAGTGTGAATACATAAAATGTACAAATAAAAATGCATATGTAATGCAAAATGTAGGAAACCATGAAATCTTGTGGCTAGAAGGAAGTTAATGGTTGTGTTTTCCAAGCTCGAATATTATTTCTCAGGTTGGTTTATGAGAGGAGGTACACAGATAGATATTTTATATTTTAATAACTACCAGTTTATTTTAATAAGTAATAGAAAAATAACCTGCTACTGGCATAACAATGCCTGAATATATCACAGGTTGAAATCAAGTTTTAAAAAATAAAATAAAATACAATTAAACTTGATTTTTAAAAAATAATAATTTAATAATATTAGAAATAGAATGTCAATATGTGAAAAGTTGAGCTATTACACAAATATGGTATGTAAAGTCATTTCCTTATAAAATACCGTACGTGTTTGTCAATTCTCTAGTGGAACTCATGTCCTAAACAGAAGCAGATTTGAACACCACTGTTTTCATTCTGAATTTTCTTTAGTTAGAAGAAATTCCTTCTTTATTTTGAGTCCAAATCTGCCTCTCTGTAATTTTGAAGCAAATGTCCTTATTCAGACAACATAAAGGGAACTGGTTCTTTTTTTTTTTTGGCCCATAGAAGTGGGAGCCTAGCCAGATTACATGCTATTTTTTTTGCTTTTTCTTTTTTTCTTATTTTATTGAGGAGTTATGTTGTTGCTCAATCATAAATGCATATGTATTAAAAACTTGATATCCCTCTGATCCTAATCCAGAATTACCCATTATCTACTCCCCAGTCTCTTGACTGGCTCTGTTTCCTCTATAACAGATATAAATATCTACGTATGTATAGATATACATGCATATATATATATACACATATAAGATTGTGCATTTTTCAGAATTAAATGATTGCACAAGTATTATTTGGCTTCTTAGGGGAGCAAAGAGTAAACTGCATTGTTGATTCCCACTAAATGCTAACTTTTATGCTAGAGAAGGCTATAGAGAAAATGTTAATATCATTGTTTTCATACACCTGCATGGTAGCAGGATAAATGTTTATTTGGACCCAATAAACACGTTTCCCTTCTCATTTAAAGACCCATGGATAAGCAAACACCCCATAATTGTCTTCAGCTTTGGTCTTCTCCAACTCTATGGCAATGGAAAGAAAATTGGATTTCCACGGAAAAGAGGTCCCTCAAAGAAAAAGTCCAAGTCATGCACATAGAGAATCCCTTTCCTCAATCCACCAATAATAATAGAGATGCTCTTAGTAACTCTTGTTCTTTAATGTGAGTCCATTCACTTCATTTAATCATTACTTTTTCTTCCTTATTTTGTAAAAAGAATATTTCTTTACCCCAAATGCTTTTATAGATGTATATGTTGCCTCAGGAGATATCAAGCACATATTATCATTGTTATTCTAGTGCTCAGAATCACTAGAAAGGTAAAATTTCTTAAAATGATTTATTTCCAGGATTTTTTCCTTAATAACTAAGATGCAAATTGTACTTCCAGGTACCACTCAGTCACCCAAGCGAGTTTACTAAGAGGCATACTTCTCCCTGCTTATTAGCAATGAAAACTTTCTGGAAACGTGTGCTTTAAATATTTCCTGTCTCTGTTTAGACTGCAATTATTTTTTCAACCTCTTAGAATTGAATATTTTTGTCTTTAGTCGCTTATTATTAACAAATGTAATCAGAGGAAATGAAAATCTCAGTTAAGCACTCAGCAAACTCTACTTGGCTGTGTAGGAAATAAGTTCCCTGCCTCTTCCTGCTACCTCTTGTCTCTCTACCTCTCCTCTATGGAATCCTGAAAGGGTCAGAAGCACCAGATAAAGGATGTAGGGGTAATATGAAATGCTGGAGGTGGGAAAATATTCCTTTTTAAATAACATTTTGAGTTCTCTCTTATATTGAATGAGACATTCTAATAACTGAAATTGGATTGTTTCTGTAATAAATTTTGATGAGTTGAATTAGAACTATATACATACTGTGCTGGAGCTGGAGCTCGGCAGTTATGGCACTTGCCCAGCCATGCACAAGTATACGGGTTCAAACCCCAGCACCACGTACACAACTAAGAGTCAGAGCAACGAAAGCCATGTGAAAAACTCAATAAAAATTGATTCTCTCTTAATCTTTCTCTCTCTCTCTCTCCTCTCTCATTGTTTTCTCTTTTAAAAAAAAAAGAACTATATGCATACTACAATAAACATGTATACCTTCTTGGATTCTCATTTAAAATGGTAATAATACTTCATTTCACAATATAGTGAAACACAGCCTACATTAAATTCCTGCCATTTCAGATATCCACAATCCTAAACATTTCATTCTTCTACTAATGATTTGCATTTATCACCATGGTTACTAATTATTGAATAGATTCTGCCAATAATGTCAGACAAGACAATAAAACATATTCAGTGGGGCCAGAAATCTGGTTTCACACTCATCTGGTTAGAAAAGGAGAATCCAGACATGCATCAATGGAATAAGAACTGAACAATGAGTCAAATATTACAGAACAAATATTTAGCTTATCTGTTTCACCAGTCCACTTTCAAATAGGCACCCTAGTAGGGTTGGGGATCCTGATGCTTCCATTGTTAAAAAAAAAAAAAAAAAAAAAAGTAATTGATGCCAGTTAAATAATATTAAGTTTTTAAAAAATTTGCAGCAAAATGTTCATCCATTTGCCTCATGTTATATAACCAAGCCCTCATTAATTCTTATATCTACACGTTATAATTTTCAATTCCAAATGTGAAGAATGAGCATTTACTTAGCAAAAAAGTACACCATCAAAGATTAAATGAAGTGTATAAATTTACAATTATAATATTTTATGAAATGAAGACAAAAAATAAGTTACCCAATGACTGAATATTGCCTTTATGGTTCTTCTAAGTAAGCTTTGAATGGAGTCATTAAAAGGCTTGCTATGGAATATTCCACTGGTCTGGGAAAATAATCATACCTTCCCCTCCATGTCTCAGTTTCTCCCTTTTTAAGTGAGGAGTTTCAGCCAGGTGACCAGTGTGTTACCATTAAAAATATCCACAATTCTATTTCCTGAGTGGTTGAAATTAGTTTGGCTTCCTAGTTGAAAAAGTTTTGCCTGTGTGTACAATATGAAGTTTAACTTCTTGCTCTTTGTTTGGCACAAGAAGTAACAAAGCCATGCTACTGAGCAAAACCCTAATCCACATGAAGACACTTAACATGTGTAGGGTGCATTGTATGGGAAACATGGCTCTTTCTCATCTCATTTTTACCTAATGACACTGCCTCTTTAAACATCAACATAACATTAATCACAGAGCAGAATACAGATTCTGAGGAAAGTCTGCTAGTCCTCTCCTGTGAATTCACATAAAGGATGTTCCTCTCATTCAAGTAATTCCGAAGGTGACAAATATTACAGATGCTGAATTTATGGGAGTGCTTGCTCCCTGTTTATTAACTCATCCATCTTGTGAGAAATAAAAGGACCAAACAGTGAGACAAGTGGGCTTTTCTTATCCTGTCAGCTCAATGATGTTTTAAAGTAATCAATATCTATAATTACTAAATACTGCCAAGGCAATTTAACCCTTCACTGCCTCATTGTTGCCTACCCAATTCTTATCACTATAGCAACAGAAAATTCAAAGCTAATTAGAAAGAATACAGCTTCAATTATGACACTTATTTCTCTCTTTAAACTCATGTTCATTTATCTGTATCACATTCTATCTTCCCATATATTTGTGTAGTAGCTACTCTTAATCTGGTACTTATGGCAAATAAAGGTTTGTATTGTTTTTTAAGTTAGTGGTCTTGATACGCGTGCTGCATGTTCAAGGTCTAATTGACTCACATATAGTGTTAAGGTCTAACATTTCTAATACTTGTATGAGACAGAGAGGATTAAATTCAGTTTTAAATATCTAAGAAGCAAAAATCACCCATGTTTCAACAAATCTTTAAATCATAATCTTAAAGAATAGTATGATAATCTTATACTAAGTAAAGCATGCAAATTTTAAATAGGTAAAGCAAATCCGTGAAAGAGAAAGCAGGCAAATAATGAGAGAAATTAACAACAATAAATACTCGCTCTTTAAAACAACCTCTAAAAATTGATAACTCATATTAAAATTGATTAGGAAAAAAAGAGACAAAACATATGTGCCAATATCAGAAATGAAAAGGTGACAAAAATTAAAGATTCTACAGATAATAAAACTGTAAAGAAGAGATATTATGAATGTTTTTCTCAAGAAATGACAAAATAAGGATGGACAAATCTATGAAAAAGGAAAACTTTGAAAAGCAAAACTGAAATAAGAAGTAGAAAATCAAATTAATCCAATAATTCAAGAAATTGAATGCATAATGTTAAAACCTTTCCACTAATAAACCTTTAAATTTAATTGGGTTCACTAGTGCATGCAAACAAATATATAGTAAAGAAATAATACTTATCCTACAGAAATTCTTTAAAAGGTATAAGTGGAAGAATCTCTTTTTACAAGTTGTATTTAAAATCTGAAAAAATAATTTAGGAAAAGACAGTTATAAATCAATAAAATTCATAAATATAGATACAGAAATAATTACTATCATATAAAGGAAACTAACAACATATAAAATAAATACTATTTCACATTCCAGAAGAATATATCGCTAGGTTGCAATGTTAACATTTAAAAATCTGGCAATGTAAAAGGCCATACCGAAAGATTTAAACAGAGCCATGTTATCACCTCATGCAGAAAAAGATCTGGGTAGAGTCAAAACATTTCTAATCCTCTTGCTACATCAAGAATCAAAGGGAGCTTTCTTAATCTGATTTTTAAAAAGATGAATATGATTTTGGGATTAAATGTTAAATTTAATTCTCCTGAGATTGAAAACAAGAAAGGACTGAACTCTTTCCAATTTCATTCAACATTATATTGGATTTATTAGCCAATCGAATATGAAAAGAAAAAGAAATGAAAGATGAAAAACAGGAGTACAACAGTTATTAACAATCCAAATGATTGTGTATGAAAGAAACCAAAAGTAAATATACCATCACATTAATAGAATCTACAGATTTTTAGAACAATTCTATCTATTTAAGCCAGGATGCACAATACAAAATTAGTACACAAAGGAAAATTTATTTATACTGCCTATAAACAATTGGAAAATAAAATGAAAGAAACTATTATAACATTAAAAATTAAATATATTTGATTTAAAATGTTGACATTTGTTAAAAATAAGAAGTTTCTCAGATTTTACATTTTCAACTAGAAGGTATTATCCTGCCAGAGTTTTATGAATGCTAAGAGATGGTATGAAACTGTTAAGATAGAGACAAGGGGCTTTATTATTCAACAGTAGTAATATTCAGAATATACATATTTAAATCAATTCCCCATGCCCAGATATTAAAGATGATGTCCAATTGGCTAAATAACATGAGCCAGAGGAAAACCCCAAGTTTAAGGATTCCATTATTTTCATAATAGATATTAAACCTGCCTGAACTTTACCCTGAAATTAAAATGTAATATATTTATTACATTTGACAATATGCACAATTGCCTATAAATGATATTAATTCAAGATTTCAAAGCTTTGTACTATACAAATATTCTTGAAAAGATTGTCAAGGACAAAGATCATGTTTCTGCTATCACATGTGCAAACCTGAGACCTATGCAGAACTGTTGTTCAACAGAGAAAATGTCTACACTGAAAAGTAAAAACATTTTTAATGAGAAATTTTTTAATGCCCTTCCTTTTATTTTTTCTTTTTTTAATTTTTATTTGATAAACAAGGACTTACAACTAGGAGGAGTTCATCATCAAACAATCAAGAACAAAAGTGTAATGACAGAACAAGCCAATATGGTGCCAGACCATGGTTTCCCCCCTTTGGGTTCCTCATGGTTCCATGATTCACTTTACTTAAGCCCCAAGTTAATTTAACTTGTGGTGGAAGTAGGAGGTTCCCCTCAGAGTAGATTCCCCCATACTACCTTCCTCTGGTCACCTTAATGTCCTTCCCCCTCCCTACCCCCTCCCTATGTCCCCCAAGAACCTAAGCACAGTTCCCCAAAATCATGTAAGATTTCATACATGTTGAGGTAATTGTTAGGTTAGCCAACAAACTTACTGTTTCCACTTATATTCCAGCTTCCACAAATAAGAGAAAACATTCGGCCCTTGAGTCTCTGAGTTTGGGATACTACACTTAGCAAAATTTTTTCCGTTTCCATCCATTTGGCTGCAAATGCCATGATATAGTTTTCTCTAATAGCCTAGTAGTATTCTATTGTACATATGTACCACAGTTTTTTAATCCATTCATCAAGTGAGGGGAATTTGGGTTGGTTCAGTAATTTAGCTACAGAAAATTGAGCTGCTATAAATGCTGATGAAGCTGTATCTCTATAGTAAGTTGATTCTAGTTCTTCTGGGAAGATACCCAGGAGTGGGATCAATGGTCAAAAGGTGATTACAGCCCTAATTTTTTGAGGAGTCTCCACACTGCTTTTCAGAGTGGCTGAACCAGTTTGCAGTCGCACCAACAGTGTAACAGTGTTCCTCTTTTCCCACAGTCCCTTCAGCACCTGTCATTGTTTGTATTCTTCATTTTTGCAACTCTGATTGGAGTGAGGTGAAATCTTAGTGAAGTTTTGATTTGCATTTGTCTTGTTGCTAGTGATGTAGAGAATTTTCTCACCTGTTTATGGGCTTTTTGGACTTGCTCTTTTTAACTCCATAACTCATTTATAAATTGGGTTATTTGTGGATTTGGTATTTAATTTTTTGAGTTCTTTGTATATTCTGTATATTAGCCCTCTGCCTGAGGTGTAGCAGGCAAAATTTTTTCTCCTATTCTTTAGGTTATCTCTTGAGACTCTTGACTAAATCCTTAGCTGTGCAAAAGCTTTTTTAGTTTAATTGCATCCCATGCATTTATTCTTGATTTTACGGCTTGTGCCACGGGAGTCCTGTTAAGGAAGGCAGTGCCGAACCCTATGTCATGTAATGTCGATCCTACTTTTTCCAGCAATTGTAGATTTTCTGGTTTAATATCCAGATCTTTGAATCATTTTGATTTAATTTTTATGCAAGGTGAAAGGTCAATTTCAATTGTCTACATAGGCCTGTCCAATTTGTCCAACACCATTTGTTGAACAGGCTATCATTATTCAACACTATGTTTTTGCCCCCTTTATCAAATATCAGATAGTTAAAGGTATGAGGGTTCATCTCAGAATTTTCTATTCTATTCTATTAGTCTTCCATTCTGTTTTGGTACCAATGCCATGCTGTTTTTGTTACTGTAGCCTGTTAGTATAATTTCAGGTCAGGAATTGAGATGTCTCCTGCCTCATCCTTCTTGCTGAGTAATGTTCTGGCTATTCTGGGTTTTCTGTTATTCCATACTAATTTGAGTGTTTCTTTTTCTATATCTGTGAAGAACAACATTGGTATCTTGATAAGTATTGCATTAAATTAGCATAAGTCTTTGGCTACAATGGCAATTTTGTTGATATTGACTGAACCTAACCAGGAACATGGAATGTTTTCCCATGTACTCAGATCTTCTGCAATTTCTTTGTTTAAAATGTGATATTTTCATTGTATAGGTCCTTGACATCCAGGTACATTACTTTTTTGAGGAGGTGGTGAAAGGGACATATTTCCTAATTTTTTCTTCAGTGTCCTTGTTGCTGGAGTATAGGAAAGCTAATGATTTATTGGTGTTAATCTTATAACCAGCCACTTTGCTGAACTTCATTATAAGCTCCAGAAGTCTTCTGATTGAGCTTATAGGGTGTTCTGGGTATGTATCATGTCATCTGCAAATAGAGCTAACTTGACTACTTGTTTTCCTATTCGAATTCCTTTGATTTTCTTCTCTTGTCTGATAGCTCTGGCAAGAGTTTCAAGGACTATATTGATAATAGTGGTGAAAGTGGACAGCCTTGTCTTGTTCCTGAATTAAGTGGAAATACTTTCAGTCTTTCTCCATTGAGCATAATGTTGGCAATGGATCTGTCATAAATGGATCTTACATAGTTAAAATATCTTCCCTTGATCCTTCTCCTCTCCAGAGTTTTGAGCATAAAAGTGTGTTGAATTTTATCAAATACCTTTTCTGCACCGATTGAGATGATTATATGATTTTTATATTTAATTCTGTTTAAGTGGTGAATAACATTTATTGATTTGTGAATGTTGAACGAACCCTGTTTTCCAGGAATGAAGCCCACTTGATCATGATGTATTATCTTTTTAACGCACTTTTGAATCTGGTTAGCTAGAATTTTATTAAGGATTTTTGCATCTATGTTCATTGGGGAAACTGAGCCATAATTTTCTTTTCTTCATGAGTCTTTGATAGATTTTGGTATAAGAATAATATTTGCTTTCTAAAAAGTGTGTGGTAGTGCTCCAACCCTTTCAGTTTCATCAAAAAGCTTATAGAGGATCAGTGTTAATTCTTCTGTAAGTATTTAAAGAAATTCTGCCATGAATCCATCAGGTCCAGGACTTTTCTTTTTTGGAGGGCCTTTGATTGCTGCTTCGATTTCGGAAGCTGAGATAGGTTGGTTTCGTTTTTCAGTGTCTTCCGGTGTTAATCTGGAGGTGTCATAAGTGGCTAAGTTCATATCTTCCAGATTATCAAACTTGGTAGAGTATAAATTTTCAAAATAAGATCTGATAATCTCCTGGATTTTGATTGAGTCTGTGGTGACATCACCATTTTCATCTGTGATTTTATTGATTTGCTTCATTTCAATCTTCTTTTTGGTGAGGTTGGTAAGAGGTCTGTTGATTTTATTTATTTATTTTATTTATTTATTTTTTTTTAGGAGTAAAAGGAGTAGGAGTTATTTAGGAAGAAGAGCAGAGACTCCGCAAGGTGGAGGGGTTCCTGGAAGCAGGATACCATCTAATGGAGGTTAGGCCAGAGTTTATATAGATTTGGGGTATGAGCATAATTAACATTCATGCAAAGCAGGCATTGAGAAATGCATCAACTCCATTGGTTAAAATCTATGTAAAACAGGCATTGAAACTGGACAGGAATGCCATTGGTTAAAACAAAAGGTGGCAAATACTTTCTAGTACCCACCTATGACCACCCCCATCTCTTAGTTGGGACAAGGGTGAGCCTCAAGGTCTTTTTGCATTTGAAGGCCCTGAGCATGCCCTGTCAATCACTCTCTGCCTCTACCAGCTAGCTCTTGGATGGGGCCCTCTGTCCTGACTACCCAGTCATTTCACTCTCTCTCCTAATCCGTCTCATTCCCCACTCTGAAGAAGTATCCCTAACTGCCGTTGGGGAAAAATGGGCAATGACCATCATGGCTACTTCCGGCTAATATGGGGCATAGAATGGGACGGCAGTCAGGGACCTTTCCCCAGAGGCCTATCTATCTAAAATGGCCCCTCAGCAGAGCTTAGTTGTAGATTTCCAGAGCTTGGTTGTAGGTTCCATGTGCGATAGCATCTTGCTGGTCTGGGCAACACAGTTATTCATGAAAGCAGTTGGCAGGTGACTGGGCAAGGCCTTCATTGTTAGGAACATGTTAAAACAGAACAGCAAAACATTAACAGGTTTGACATGTTATCTGTTTCTATTAAGGGCAAACAAAATACCTGTTCTGGCATCATAAGAACTGTGGTACCTAGACAGGTCAGGATAACCCTTTCCATTAAGGGAGTGGGACTTTTAGCCATTATTAAAAAGGCATATGAGAAGAGAAGATTATCCCAAGAACAATTCAGAGGTTGGGAAAAATATCTAGTTATGGGCTTTCTTGATATGCCTCTTACAGTCATGTTATGAAAAGAGAGGAGGCCTGGATTCGACAGAAGAACAGAAAATGTGGCTCCAATGTCAAGGAGGAAATTGATTTCCTTACCCTCAACAGTCAAGGTCACCTGATGCTCCTGCATGGAGATGACAGTCCTGCTAGTTGGAGCCAAAGAAGGACACCCTGGGACCCTTCAGTCCTGTTGTTGGACCATTTGATATGAGGGACTTGTCCTTGAAGGCCTTCACCTCCAAGGGCAATCCGACCTCCAATGGTCTCCTTCACAGATAGGACAGGGTGTTGGTGGCTTTTGTGGCCTTTGGGGGCAGTCCTTCTTGTAATGTCCCATCTGGCCACAGTAGTAGCAGGCTAAGGTGGGAGCCTTATGATTTCGGGGACCCTGACCTCTGAAATTAGCCTTTCGTAGAGCTGCCACTAGGGCTGCTGTTCCCTTTTGCTCTTTTTCTCTCTCTCTTTGGCCTCCTCCTGATCTTGATTATAAAAGACTGAAGTGGCAACTTTTAAGAGACTGTCCAGAGTGCAGTCTGGTTCTGCAGCTGATTTTTGTAATTTCCTCCTGATATCAGGTGCTGACTGAGTTATGAACTTATCCTTTAGTATAAGTTTACCTCCTTCAGAGTCTGGAGTCATTGAGATATGTTTAATTAGTGCCTCTCTAAGTTTCTCTAAAAAGACTGAGGGTTTTTCTTATCCCCCTGTACCACCAGAGACAATTTAAAATAATTTAGTGGTTTACTACGAGTTCTCCTCAATCCTTCTAATATACAAGTTTGTAAATACTTTCTTCTCCATTCTCCCATCTATCTGTATCCCATTTTGGGTCTTCCCTGGAAGTGCTTGACATCCTGTTGGGTAGGTCTCATCATCACCTACATTGTTTGGAAGGAATAGGTCCCCTGGGCCTTGAATTATATATAATTAATCTCCATAGGTTTCAACTGCTTGTAAAGCTGCTTGTTTCTCAGTGCTAGAAAGTGTTTGGTTTAGCAATAGCATTATATCCTTCCAAGTTAATTCAAAAGTTTGGGTTAGGTCCTGAAATACCTCTATATATTTATCAGGATCATCTGAGAACTTCCCTAAATCAGTCTTAATTTGTTTCAAGTCCTGTAGGGAGAAGGGGACTTGCACCTTAGTAAGCCCTCTAGGACTTCCTACAGCTTGTAAAGTTAGAAGGAAGCTTGAATGAGGTTTTCCTG